>ML826175.1:29886-63960 GCA_009831015.1 Picea engelmannii
TCAGTGCCTTTTAGGGCTTATGGAGTCAATAACAATAATAATATCATTCGGGAAATATAATAATGATAATGCTTAGCTAAGGGAAGAAGTAAATGCAAGAGGTGTTGGCACTTCAAGGCCTCAAGCATTTGCCCCTTTTAAGGGAGGTTTTGCTAGAGATTAGGCACTTCTAGGCCCTAGCGTACCTTCCTTCCTTAGCTTTTTTGAAAGACAATTTAGTTGGTGACAATAATGAGATTACTAGAGAGCTAGCACTTTAGGGCTCTAATAATCACTCTTAAGAAAATGTACAATTGGCAAGATCAAGCTAGTAGAATAGTTATAGAGAGAAAGAAGCATTTGTTGTTTCTCCCCTAGGGTTTAAACAAACAATTTCATAATCTTAGACGAAACAAGTAAATTTTGCCACAAGCATTCATAGCATGAATAAAAGTGCATATTTTCCACTTACTTCACCAAGAATAATCAAGTCAAACCCTAGTTGAAGACCATTCCACCATGAAAAATGCCAAAATACACCACCATAAAGCTCTCCCAAGAGGTGTGCACTAGTTATTTCAGCCAATAACCCTTAAAGAGGTCGAAAATTCCAGACCACCACTTGTATGTGATGAATTATGATGATCAAAATGAATGTACTTTATGTTTATTTATACAAAACTTTGACCTTTAATCAATTTTAGGTCAAAATTAAGGTCGACCTGGCCAATTTACAATAAAATCCAATTTTGACATAATAAAAATTAATTAGCATCTAAAGACATATCCAAGGGTGATGTCATGCCCTTCTAGGTTAACGTTGAGGCCTAAAGGTGGAACCTTGAGCCTAAAATGTAGGGTGCTTGGCCTCCAGAGGCTCCAGATGATGCCCACATGTGCCACCAGGCTCATACCTGCCTCCAAAATGAAAACCCTAGCTGTGGATGATGTCTAGGGTCATGATGGTGACGTCTAGGGCCAACGTCCATGTGGAAGAGAAAGGTCCCTCTGCGTCTAGGTCTGCCAGGGTGCCTCCAAAGGCAACATCCTTCTTTTTCCCGGTGCAAATCTTCAGTTTCCTCTTACCCTTGGCTGGGGTTGCAACATCCATCTGTGGGCTGTAAGCCCTCATGAAGGTTCGAACTAATCATTCCCTCACGTGTACCTGTCCACCAGGCAAGGTCCTGCAGTGACAACAAGCACGCTCTCCAGGGGTTCATAAGTCACAGGGACCATAACATGTACATCACATCCAATAATTAAATTATCCAAACATGTGCATCAAACCCCCTTCAACCCAGACAAATGCTCAAAGACGTTATGCAATTTGACAAGTTAGGTTTGGACAAGGTCTCAAGGTGTCCTATTGGGCTAACCTCCCTTAAGTTTGGGGTGTTTTCCAGGTGGGATATAATCCAAGTCATGTAAGTGTATGAGGTGGCATGGGGTGAATGTAATAACAGGGAAATGTAAATTCTTACCTGTGGGTGCCTTTGTAGAGGGCAAGCTACACCTTGTCATAAATGCAATTGTTTCCTAGCCCATTCATTGCCTTTTATTCTTAGTTCTTTTGATCTTTTTCTTTTGTGTTTCAAGGGAAAAGTTGAGGGCCACTGTCCTGGCTTGATGACCAGAGGTGACAATGTTATCCATAAACATTTCACAGAAATGAGAAGGCTGGCTCGTGATGAGACCCCCTTTCTCTTAGCTATGCCACCAAGAGCCACTACCCTGGTTTGTTGGCCAAATAGGTGGTAGTGTCATACCGCTACATGCCCATGGTCATGATAGGTCGGCTCGTGATGAGACCTCCTATCCATCAACCAATACCTTGGGTGTTTATGTATCTTATGGGTCCCCTTTTCTTACTGAGAAGATTTTCACTGCTTTCTCGGGGATCCTTGGGCGAAGCATCTAAAAGGTTTGAACATTGGCTTTTAACTTTTGCCAACTACTTTTACCCTCTGGGCCTTTAGCCCCTTCTTCCCACAAGGCAAGGTACAACCCTTTCTAGCATAGCCAATCCCAATGCCCAAACAAGGATAGGGGAGATGGAAGGAATGAAGATGGAAAGTGGTAAGTATGGAGGGAATGAACAATGACTTTTCATAGATCCACCTAATGACAACCCATCCTAAAGGGAACTCAACTTACTAGGGAACCATGTCACCCCTCCAGGTATGAACAAGGCAAAGAGCATAATTTCCAAGCAAACGTCATGAAATGAAGAAGGATTCAATACAACATATTCAAGTGCTTCAAAAATCAGAGTGACAGATACTATGATACCCGAACTCATTACCTCATGGAGCAAGACTCACCGCTACTTCAAGACTAGGCTAGTGGGATGGATACTGCTACTGGTGATAAGTGGGTTGCACTGAAGAAAAGAGGGGCCCTCCGGGGCCATGCTCAAGTCGTCTGCCTCTCGGTACTCCATGTCTAGAACCTGTGGGCCTCGAGACGTGATCTCCTTAGTTATCCCTAGGGTAGGGGATAAGAGTCCCAATATGGCTGAAAGTTAATGCAGAGATTTACCAAGGAAGACCCCTCTGAGATATGTACCTTCAAGAAAATGGCTTGGATGATAGTTTATTAAAGGAAGAAAGCCAAAAACAACTCCTATATGTAATAGATGCATTCAAATTTATTCCATGAACAAAACACATAAGAAACTAGAGAATAAAGGGGACATCCGCACCTAGTTTACTTCCAATCTAGCAAATGTGCTCCTCCTTTTTCCTAAAAAAGAAACTTCATCAAGAAAACATCCAGGTCAATCTTTGACAATATAGCTCTGTGATATACATAATAATAAATAAAGAGAATAAATAAAATAAAATATAAGTAACAATAAATAATAAATTGAATTTAATAATAATTTATTAAGAGTCATGACTCCTCCATAAAAGAGGCATGGGCTATTATATAATGGGCCCACTTCAATGTAATAATCATTCATTCATATTATCAAATATATTTTAAACATATTATATACAAATATTATGGAGTTTTATTCTCCCAACATTGGTATCAGAGCGTGGTTTCAAAAACCCATGGTAATTGCCCATTGTATTGGGAAGATACTATAAGGAAAAGAAGAAAAAAGAAGAAAAAAAGAGGAAGGGTAAAAATTTGATTTTACTGTTGGTGGTTTACAAGTCCCAAGTTTTGGTAAACCATTGGCCCATGGTATTGTCTTGGCCTGTGGTTTTGGTAAACCATTGGCTCGTGGTTTTTTTTTTCTTACAAGAGTACCAAAGAAAATATTGAAAAGAAGAAAATATATATAATATTATTGGAGAAAGAAAGTAAAAGGAAGAAATCAAAGTCAAGTGATTACAGAGACGAGTCTATGAGCGAGGTAGAGAGAGAAGGATTTCAAGAGAAAATTTTGAATATAAGATAGACAATGATGATGAGAATCAATGACTATAGAAGAAGCTATTGAGATCGCCAATAATGACCACGTAGAATAAATTCAAGTTAATCCGGCTATAGATGAACCAGTGGATCAACGACCATCCAAAGAAAGACAGGAAAAATTCGACAGTTATATCCTTCATTACCTTTGCTTTGAGGACAAAGCAATTTTAAGGGAAGGACAATGTTATATACATAATAATAAATAAAGAGAATAAATAAAAGAAAATATATGTAACAATAAATAATAAATTTAATTTAATAATAATATATTAAGAGTCATGACTCCTCCATAAAAGACACACAATGGGCCCCCTTCAATGTAATAATCATTCATTCATATTATCAAATATATTTAAAACATATTATATATAAATATTTCCAGTCTTGTGATTATCAAGATTTATTCTCCCAACAAGCTCCATGAACAAAACTCACATTAGCAAAATAACACCATTTGTTCCACAAAGCTTTGGCAAGAATATAGAGAAAAATGATCTCCAAAATTACTAGCACTTTCAACAACCATTACAATTGGAGGAGCCTTCAATATATAGAGTTTTAGGCTCAACAACCTCCACAATAAAATAATATCTCTATGAAACCCTATATCTATCCTAGGAAAACATAAATTAGCATTATCCTCCAACTAACTAGAGAGGACAAATCAAACAACAAATAAAATATTATGGACTAATGCCACATGTACAACATCTAAGCAATGAGAGGGATCAAGTAGTGGGATGCCTCATCTAAATAAGTGATTAACAAGTTGACACATTCGAACAAATGAATAAAATACAACAAGAGAGGAGTGCTCCAAAAGATGAGAGGATAAGCATGTCGAAAATTCAATCTTTTGTATATTTGTGTGGCAACGACTCCTGTTATGAGACAGAATTGTAGTAGAATTAATATCCTTTGAAATGGAGTTTGAATATTGTCCTTGTTTTGATCAATGTTGATACACAAATCGATTAAAGCGACGAATTTTGTGATTAGGATGTTGATAAGGTGCCATTGTAACATGATTTTTCCCTATCATACTTCTTGTGTTTCATTGATTCATTTTTGGTATTATGTCTTCTTCATTCCCAAGTGTCACTTTGTTGATTACTAAATTTTCATTAGTAAGAACACTTGGATTGTCTATCGTTTGTACTTTGACATTTGAAGGTATCCTTACTTCCATTAGATTTGCATCTTTCTTAGTTGTGATATCAATTAGATTTGTATTGGTTCATTTCTCCATGTATTGCATTTTTATGCCTAAAGACTTCTCTAGTTAAATAGAATCAATAATTGTTTCTTTACTGATCAATACTTTCTTCTTGGTAAGTTGCTCTAACGTTACATGTAGCAACTTCTTATCATTCTTTAGCTTCTTAATTTGTGTAAGCAAGCTTTGATTATGATTCCTTATGATTCCTTAAACATGAGAGTTTTTCATCATTTTCTAACTTGTCGACTTTATTTTTAAGATCTCAATTCTCTAGTTTCTCATCTTTTAACTTTTGGATTTGTTCAAACAAATTTTGATTAAAGTTCCTTGAGTTAGGATTTTCTTCATCTTTCTCTGATAGGTTCTTGTTGAATTTCTTCTCGAGATTTTGTTTCTCATGTAGTGATTCCCGATCACAATGTTTCTTATCTTTTGACATCTTGATTTGTTCTAGTTTTTTACTATGATATTTTATGTGATTAATTTCTTCATATTTTTCTACTAATTTCTTATCAAGTTTATTCTTGAAATCTTGAATTTGTTGTTCTAATAGTTTCTTATTTTGTTGATGTTTTACTAATTCATCCTCTAATTTCATAATTTGTGATTTAAATTCATGCATTTACGCTTCCATAAATATTCCTTTGTACTGTATAATCTTGGAGAATTATAACAAATAATTTTTTTAATTTTTAAAAGTCCACAAATACTTGAACTCCATTATATAAAAAGAACATTTATTTCAAAAGATAAAATAAGTTGTAAAATTCATAATCAATATCATCTCGGGTTCATGGATTTTTAATTTTAGAACCTTTTTCTTTTAACTTATAATTGCCTTCACCAATTACAACCTAGTATGAGGGAGATGTGTAGCTCCTTCCATGCTCAACATGGAATTCACACATGACATTAAAAATTTGTATTAATAACAAAAGAAATATTTCAATGGTGGCCATAAATAAAATATTTTAATGTCCACCTTAAGTCAAATATTTATATATGTGTGTGTGTGTGTGTGTGATGATGATGATGATGATGATTAACGTCCACAGAGACCAATTGGTCTATCAAACCTTAAAAAGGTAAGAGATTACTTTGATTTCTTTAAAATTGTATGTTTATGCTCAAAAAGCATTGAGAGAAGTGTTCCAAGATCGCCATTGTAAGGTACGAGATCTATTATAATAGCTGAAAACAAAAACATTGCAGAGAATAACAACGAAGCAATACAATAGATGAGACCACAACACCAAAATAATACCTTTATTGATAGGAAACAATGTTCACTTGCCTCTTCGAGGGGGCAAACTCCAACAGAGCATAGCTGTATTAAAATGATTCTCAAGACAAGACTTTGGATGCCCTCAACTCCTATTTATACTAAATCTATCTATCAAAAGAACAATCTAGAGGAAGATCTTCTAGAAGCGGAAGCTTTTATTAGGTCTTCTTGCTTTTGACTTATTTTTCCTTATTACTAGGCCTTATTAATATTGACATTTATTACATGGAAAATATATTATTCTACCTACGTGAGGGGTTAGGGAGGTTATGTCTCTAACATGCCCTCCCCCTTAAAAAACAACGTTGTCCTCAGGGCTTGAGATGATGAAATTGCTACAAAATGGTAGTTGGCTTCCAGGTGGCATCGACTAGAGTTGTATCTTTCCATTGGACCAACACTTCCTTGATGGTGCGCTGACAGAGACAATGCTCACGCTGGTCCAAGACTGCTTATGGCTGCAACCAAATGGAGCCTTCTTCATTCGACTCAGGAAAACTGGTTTGAGTTTGGCACTTAGTTCCAATCACCTTCTTTAAGCAGGAGACATGAAAAAGATGATGGATCTTAGAATGACTAGACAAAGCTAATTGATAGGCCACCTGTCCCACTCGCTTGAGAACTGTATAAGGACCATAGAATTTGGGCACTAGTTTCTGACAATGGTCAACCTTGAGTGAAGTCTGCTTATAAGGTTGCAGTTGAAGAAACACTCGGTCCCCTTCAGCAAATTGACATTATGAGGGATCTTGATTTGCTTGTTGCTTCATTCGATTATGAACCATGACCAAATTCTCTTTAAGGGTACAGAGAATAGTCTCTCGAACTGTAAGAGTTTGGTCAACCGCCTGGACCTTCGATTCGTCGGGCATGTATGATAGAACTGGAGGTGGCTTTTGTCCATAAACTGCTTCAAAAGGAGTCATGCGAGTCGTTGTATGGTAAGAAGTGTTGTACCACCATTCAACTAGGGGTAACCATTGAGCCCACTGATTTTGTTGTTCTAATGCAAAACACCTCAAATATGTTTCCAAACACTTGTTGACAACTTCAATTTGACCATCAGTCTGGGGATGATAGGCGGTGTTGAGATGCAATTGTGTTCCTTGTAACCTGAACAGTTCTTACCAAAAATTGTTGGTGGAAGTGGGATCTCTGTCAGAAACAATAGAAGGCATGCCATGAAGCTTGAAGATCTGATTCATGAAAAGTTGAGCCACAGTGGAGGCAGTGAATGAGTGTTCAAGAGCACATAAATGAGCATACTTGGAAAGACGATCAACTACCACCATGATGACTGACTTATTGCCTGATTTAAGTAAGCCAACAATGAAATCCATAGAGGTATCCCACCAAATAGTGGGTGGGATCGGAAGCAATTGTAGTGTGCCCGAGGCTTTTCTCCCTTGTTATTTTGACATACATCACATTTCGCCACAAAAGTTTGAACGTCCTATTTCATGCCATCCCAGAAAAAAAAACGTTTGACCATGTCATAGGTTTTGGTAAACCTTGAGTACCCAGCTATGGGTGTAGCATGAAGCTCAGACAACACTGTGGATTTAAGTTGTGACTGTTTACTTAAATACAGACGACCTTGTAGTGAAGCTCATCATCGTGCCAAGATTACCTTGGGGAAACTAGAGAATTGGCTTGCAATTGTTGGATCAGACTCGAAATTTTGGGATCTTGCAACCATTCTTGGCGAACAACTTGGAGCCAATCTGGTACAATGAAGGAGAGGGAAAAATGTGACGCTTCATCTTCATATTTTCTTGAAAGAGCGTCAACAACCACATTGTCATTGTCTTTCTTGTCAATGATCTCATAATCATATCCAAAGAGCTTACTCTGGTACAATGAAGGAGAGGGAAAAATGTGACCCTTCATCTTCATATTTTCTTGAAAGAGCGTCAACAACCACATTGTCATTGTCTTTCTTGTCAATGATCTCATAATCATATCCAAAGAGCTTACTCACCCATTTTTGTTGCTCCGGGGATGAAAGATGTTGCTCCAGAAAATATTTAAGGCTCTGATGATCTGTCTTAATTTGTAAGCGTTGCCCCAATAGATAAGGGCATCGAAGATCCACTACATGAAGAATAACCAACAATTCCTTTTCATAGATTGATTGGCCCAAATGTCGCTTTGACAGTGGTTTGTTGGTAAAGGCCAAAGGTCGGCCATCTTGCATAAGGACTGCTCCAATTCCTTTCCCAGAAGCATCACACTCCAAGACAAAAGTCTCTGTGAACTCAGGAAGGGCCAAGACTAGAGTGATGCACATAGCTGCCTTCAAGGCTTAAAAGGAATGATCAGTTATTGTTGTCCAAGTGAAAGAATTCTTTTTAAGGAGGGCAGTGAGAGGCGCCACAATCTTTCCATAATTCTTAACAAACTTGCGATAATAGCTTGTTAAACCCAGAAAACCACGCAAGCTTTTGAGAGTCTTAGGGCGAGGCCAATCCTGCATAGCTTCAATCTTCTTAAAATCGACCTTGACACCCGCCTTGCCAACAATATGACCCAAGTACTCGACTTTCGAGGCTCCAAAAGCACATTTAGATTGTTTGAGGAAAAGTTGATGCTGAGAGAGTAGTTGAAGAACTCAATCCACATGAGCAAGATGATCTGTCTAGGTTTTACTATAGATGAGAAAACTAAGAGAAAATGACGGAAGACATGATTCACGAGGCTTTGGGACGTGAAGGGAGCATTACACAAGACAAAAGGCATGACCAAGAACTCATAGTTTCCCTCATGAGTTCGAAATGCGGTCTTAGGAATGTCTGCCTCGTTCATACGTATCTGGTGGTAGCTAGAACGAAGATCAAGTTTAGTAAAGAACTGGGCACCACTTAATTCATCCAAGAGATCATCAATGACAGGAATGGGAAATTTGTCTTTGATGGTGAGTTTGTTGAGGGCGTGAAAGTCAGGACACATGCGCCAAGAGCCTTCTTTCTTAAGTACTATGACTATAGGAGAAGAATAGTGGCTAGTACTAGGACGGATAACGTCTGCGGCGAGCAATTCTTGAACAATTTTCTCAATTTCATTTTTCTGGGAAAAGGGATGACGATAGGGACGGACATTGGGAGGAAGGTTGTCAGGTACAAGGGGAATGGAATGATCATGAACACCATAGGGAGGAAGTCCCTGGGGAGTGGAAAAAACAACTTGATGTTTGGAGAGGATAGATTGGAGGTAAGGAGGCATAGAGAGTGTCTCAGTGGCTTGAATAGAATGGAGTTGTGCAATAATGTTGGATGACCTTTTTTGAGGAGCCTTTCCATGCGATGGGAACTGATGATCTCAGGGGAACCTACTATGATTCCTTGGAACTTATACTGTGGCCTTTCTGATTGAATTGCATGGTTAATTCCTTAAAATCCATGAGAATGGGGCCCAGATTCCTTAACCATTCGACCCCCAAGACAATGTCACAACCACCCATGTCGATAGCAAACATATGAGATTTCATGTGGTACTGACTAATTTGGAGACGCACATTTTCACAACGCCCCACACATTTCATGGACCCGCCATTGGCAATCATGATTTGAAAGTTGTTGACTGCTCGGATATAACAATTTGTTTCTTGGGCAATGTGGCAATGAATAAAATTGTGGGTGATGCCACTGTCAACGAGGATGATGACCTTATGATGCTTAATGTAACCAATGAGCTTGAGGGTTTAGGGAGCATAGAAGCTAGTGAGAGCATTCAGGGAAATGACCGGTTCAACTTCTGGGGGGTTTAAGGGTGGAGTCAGGTCAGTGGGTTCAGGTGAGTCTGCCATAGGGGGAGCCTCGACCTTTTCCTCAGAAACATCCTTAAAGATGGCCATAAAAATCTTTTGTTCCTTACACTTGTGCCCAGGAAAATATTTGTCATCGCAATTATAACAAAGGCCCTTGAGTTGGCATTCAACCATTTCTGCCTGAGTCAATTTTTGGATCTTTAGTGGAGTGGAAGGAGGAGTGGGAGTGACTAGTTTAGGGCAAAGAATAAAAGAGGGTTTTCAGGTTTGAGAAGAGACAACCTATTGTTCTTCCTTATCTTTTTTAGTAGCTTCCACCCAACTCTAGGGGCGAGCCAAGAGGACGTGGGCACAAATCTCATCTTTCAGGCCACTGATAAAGCATTCTCGGAAAAAAGCATCAGACATGCCCTCCATGCGGCAAACCAATCGCTCAAAAGAAACTATAAAGTCTTCCATTGTGCCAAATTGTTTCAACTTTGTCAAACGACCTAACTGGTGGGTGTCAATGTCAAAGTGTTCATAAAGCTCTGCAACAAATTGTGTCTAAGCCACATACCCTTGGCGGACATTTTTTCTCCATTTCCACCATTGTCAACGTTCTTGATCTAGATGGAGAACACCATACCGAAGTTTGGTCAACTCATCTGTAATAACATGCAAAGAGAAATAGTGTTCCATTTGAGTTACCTAGTCAGTGGGATCCGAGCCATCAAATTTGTTCACATCCACGCGCAGAAGGCGTAGGTCACGCTGAAAGTGACGGGGCTGAAAAGTTTGGGCATTGGATGAAGTTTCACCTTCAAGGTGCAAAGGTGGGTCAAAGGAGGTAAGGTCTCCAGTGGTATTCAGCTTGGCGCAGATCTGGCCAATGAAGGATTCAAGCTGGGTAGAGAGTTCCTGTTTCAGGGTTTCCATTTTGGCGTCTATGGTGGAATGCATGTTTTTATTGATGGTGGTAATATTGGCACTAAGCTGTCGCACTTCCTGCTAGGTCACTGTGAAATCAGAGGACAAGGAATTGAGGTGAGCTTCAAGTTCTTGGCTACAAGTGTGGGCCATGATGAAGGGGTAAATGGGATGGGTGGGACCACACAAAAAATGGGTTATGGGTGAAGGGTATCATGACAGTCAGGGCGATGAGGGGAATCTAATGGGGTAAGTCCTAAATAAGGGAGCTAGAAGGGGGTCAGGTCCAAAAAAAATTTGCTAAAAAATGATAGGTATGATTGCGATCAGGGCGAAGAGAGGAATCTAATGGGATAGGGATGAAATAATGGTGCAAGCAAGATCCAGTTGTTATTTATTCCTGCGGAGTTATACTCTGATTTGAAGATTACTGAAGTGTTGAAAGGCCCAAATTCTTAACAGGAAAAAATGTGTAGTAATTTCGCAACTAGAATGCAGGGGATGAAGTTGCACGACAATAGATCTTGTATGTTCTGTTTCTGTTAGCGTCCCAAGGGTTAGAGTATTCAAGGTTTCTACAGACAAGGGTTTGCCCTGTCCTATAGATCTTTGATATACATGCGGGGTCCAACAATAGTACTCGACCCAATATCTCAAGGCACCAACTAAGGGGGCTAGATCGTTCCTTTAGCCGTACTACACGACTACCCAGGTACTAGACAGTATCTTCCCGAGTGTTGTTCTCTGTGGCACTATAGTAGTCAGGCGACCGATCGGTTTATCTATGGAGGGCTTCAAGAATCTAGGCCGATCCGTAGACAGGTGTTGTCTGATGTGCTACCAATCGAAGGGGTACCAACGTGGGTTACAAGGGTGGCCAACAATGTGCACTTAAGTACCACTTGTAGTTCCTATGTGTATGCTTCCCCGACCACAGATTTATGCATTGAACGACAGATTTCTGTAGCTTTAAGACGTTGGAATATGTCTCTACTCTGAAAAAAAATAACCCACATTTTTCTTCCAAGGAAAGTGCTTTAATACCACTTGTAAGGTACCAAATCTATTAGAATAGCTGAAAATAGAAATATTGCAGAGAATAACAATGGAACAACACAATAGATGAAACCACAACACCAAAATAATACCTTTATTGATAAGAAACAATGTTCACTTGCCTCTTCGAGGAGGCAACCTCCATCAGAGCAAAGCTCTATTACAATAATTCTTAAGACATGACTTCACATGCCCTCGACTCCTATTTATACTAAATCTATCTATCAAAAGAACAATCTAGAGGAAAATCTTCTAGAAGCGAAAGCTTCCATTAGGTCTTCTTACATTTGACTTATTCTTCCTTATTACTAGGCCTTATTAATATTGGCCTTTATTACATGGAAAATATATTATTCTACCTACGTGAGGGGTTAGGGAGGTTAAGTCCCTAAAAACCATAGTTTTGATGACTTGGGAGGTTAGGAAGGCTTGTATTGTGGAAAATATTTTTAAATTGGGATCTAATTTGGGTATAGGGAGGACAATCCAACAGGAAGTGTTTTTCATCTTCAACCCTCTTTAGTGTAAAAAATATGGCAGATTCTCTTCTTTGCACTTCTCAAAACTAAGAGGTACTTTCATTTTCTAAATTAGGGTTGACCACCTCCTTAGAGTATCTTAATTTTCTTATATCCTCTAATTCTTTATCGCAGGTCACATATTCGCTTTAAATTTAGAAGTGATAATATTTGTAATATTATCGATATTTTTGTTGTATTCCCTAATGATTTAGCCAAGATTTGGCATCTTTATGCCATCCACGCTTGAGTTGTTGATGGTTTTGGCTAGATTTTGAAGCAATTTTGGGGAGCCTCTTGTTATCCATGTTGTTTATCTTGTTCTTGTAATTTAGTTATCTAATCATATCAATGTTCTCAATGGGGGAAAAACTTGCTTCTATGAGGAGGATATGATAGGGTGTGTTGAAAATAATAATAATAAAATTCTTAATCCCCCAGTGCTTTCTACATCCTTGACGTGTAACTATTTATGTGCTTAACATAAAATTGACATATGGCATTAAAAAAATATGAATAACAAAAATAATATTTCAATGTTGGCCATAAATAAAATATTTGAATGTCTACCTTAAGTAAAATATTATATATATATAGTGATTGAAAATAATAATAATAAAATTTTAATCCTCGAGTGTTTTCTACATCTAGGATGTGTGATTTTTTCTGTGCTTAACATTTTTTTTTTGTGAATTATCCAGTCCAGAGTTTTGTATTACTGTAAAAAGAGGAAATTATACAATAACTTCGACTGATCGACCACTTGGGAAACCCAACCATTCAAAAAATAGCAATTTAAGTTTACCATGACAGACCATAAGTTCAAAAAGCAGAACCAGGGATCCTTTACAATTCACATTGTTTGTCAGACCGTGCATGCTAGCTCTAAGACTTTGTCTATAGCTAAGCGAAGGTGGAGTGACCCCCTCACACCCATTTTTACTATATAAACAAAAATAAATTAACAGAATCATAGAGCCTAATGAGATGGACCAAGAGGAGGCTCAACGACACTTGAACAACCATGACTCAAACCAACACCATCGACATTCGTGCTCAGGAGGCGATCCATCTTCCTGCTTAAACTTAGAATCTCCATTTGCATCTCGTCCAGCTGCAAGAAAATTTCGTCATGTGCCTCGTTCCGCTCCATGAGCGCTTTCCCCATCATGGTTTTTAGAAGCCAATATAAGTCCACTGTTTTGGTGTATAGGGTGACGTGGGCACAATATGAGCCAGGGTCAGGTATTCATTGCCCAATTTCAGCATCTACAACATCGTGGTCTATGAAATGGCGAAGGACTCGAGCGTCAGCCCCATCAAGGTCAAGCTCCTCCCTAATATGCGGTGGGGTATGGGCCTCATAGGCCTCAACACTAGGAGCAATAGTGGCCTGGGTAAAACGTTCAACAACTCCTCCCCGATGATTGTAGCCACGCTGTCGTTTCCCTCCACGCGACATGGTGAAAGCAAGGGCAGCGAAGAAAATGCGCAGAGCAGGGGAAAAACGGAAGAGAAACCATGCATAATGCCAAACATTGCTGGTGGGAACTGTCAAATAGGAAATCCATTTGAGCATAGTGTGGGGAGTAATGGTGTCGGGCGACACCATTATTGCCAGCAAATGCCCCAAAATCATAATAGCAACAGGAGGAGTGAACCCAAGATGTGGAGTGATAATTCACATGCGAGGGATTAAAGGGGGTGAGAGGATTGTATTACTCATGCTGACAAGAGTTTGTCGAGGTGGCAGCATCACCGTTGGGGGAGTGTACCAAGACACCAGGTGTTTGGGGGTAGTGTGGCGGTGCATTATGTTGAGATTTTATGTAATTTCATAAGTTATTCCTAAGTGTAATTGTATTGGTTATTCCTAAGTGTAATTGTGAAAGGGTTTATTGATAAGTCATGTCTTTTAGGTATTTTAGAGTATAAATAGAGGTTATATCGAGTCATTTTGATCACTCATTGAATATAAGTACAAGAGAGTAGTACACACTTATCTAGAAGGCTATTCTTGGTTTGTGTCTGGGTCTCTTTGGTCTTGATTTCGTGAAAGAACATTGTATGACATTGTACATGTTGGAGGAATCTATAGTGAGGAAAGTTTGCAGGGTTTTCTCCCCCTTGAGCGTTTCCCTGAGGATATATCTTGTTGTTCTATGGATATCTATCTTTCAGTTGTGATCCTTTTGCATATTAAATAATAATAATATATATATATATATACAATATCATCTCTTATGAAGATTCAACATGGTATCAGAGTAGGACTGGGCTAACTCCCTCATGGGAGGGCCCAAGATCCTGAGAGAAGAATCGTCATTGTGGGGAGAATCGAGTCTTCTGGTTGTAGAGCCTTAGTTGGATATGGATGTTACTTTGATTTCAAGAAGAGGGTTTCTTCACGCAACCGACTTGCACACAAGATCCAACAAATCGACCAAGCAATCGACCGTTATAGTCGAAGGCAAAGACAAGCTTGTACCCTCTAGCCAATATCCAAGTCAAAAATGATGGAGAGAGGTTGGAGATTGCAAAAAGAAGATATTTCTCAGTTCAGAAAGTTGTGGGATTGGAAACCTTTGTGAGCTTTGGCCCACATAGAGTGGGAATGATTCGACTGCAAATTGTCACTCTGCGTCCATAGCATCGAAGGGATTCTGATCTGCTTTGATCGATTCTTTGATGGCAAGCCTGTGAAAATTATTTAAAGCTCCATGAAAAGAGAAACAAAATGGTAGAGATGATTAAGATGAAGAAAGTGAGGATGGTCTACTAGATCTTATAGGTTTTGCATGTGTTGAGGTTTGTAGTGATCACACCGATTTACGATGGATGGATGCCTCGAGGATTTGGCAATTTCTACGGCCATTATTGGGACAACTTCGATGGTGCGATTCTTTTGAATGTTTGGCAGCGACATTGTTGAGGCAGCCATGGCATCCAACACTAGATTACATACAAACATTGGTTTTTGGCTGAGGCGAGTGGTCATGGAAAATATATATGCCAGAGTTTTACCAGCTCAACCTGCCAGCGTGAGTAATTTCATGGAACCCAATACCAAGTTATATGTGATACGAGTCACATCTGGCTTTGTAGAAGGAATTTAGAAGTAGTATTTACATTGATGATAATGCCAGCGCAAAATGGTATTGTGGTGGAATTAGATTCCTGGAGAGGGACTAAACATGAGCATGAACAATGGTGAAACGAGTTATATGGATTATGGTGTGATGAAAAAAAAAATTCTTTGGAAGAGGAAGAAAGGAGCATGAACACTTGTATGAGTTATGAGATAGAGAAATTCTTATTGAATAACCTCATTTAGACTTTGGTTGTCATATCCCTGGACAATGATAAATAAATATAAATGTGGACATGACCCTGTGTGAATGGAGGCTTCATCATCTACAGGGTTATTGAGAAATATTATCACAAGGTCGCCACCTTCATCATTATTTGTATCATGAATAGGAAATGTGTTTGCAAGGATCACTGCAACAAACTTTAGAATGTGAAATATTCTTGTTTTGCTCTTATTTTGTTTTGGGCAAGTTACCATGGATACCTGGTTAGTAGATTGTGGTGCTTCTAGGCACATGACAGTTTACCGAGATTTTTATACTATGTGACACTCATGGATCTTCTTCATGAAGACCAAGGATGAGGTCTTTAGTAGATTCTAAGAGTTCAGGGCTCAAGTAGAGAACTTGACAGAGAAGAAGATTAAGATCAACACGAGTATTTGGTGAGGACTGATCGAGATGGACATAAGCGGCAGTGACAAACCCTTTGTAGTTGAATTCACATGAAGCTTGTGTCAATGTGTTGATGTGGTGGTTACCATGATGTTGTGTGCCTTGGAAAATGAAAATATTGTCACAGAGTCACAGAGGGAGCAGCCAGTGAGACAGACTGGACAATCGGGGTTTTCAGTGACAGAGGGAGTTGGCCTCTGAGTTCGATATGAAGGATCTTGGTTTGATGCACTATTACTTGGGACTAGAGGTATGGAAAAAGCTTAGTTAAATCTTCCTAGGTCAAGGGAAGTATGCAATGGAAATCTTGAAGAGGTTCGAGATATTGGATTGCAAGGCAATGGCTACACCTATGGTATCAAATCTGAAGTTGTTGTAGGATACGACTTCAGAGACTGTGGAAGTTACGTTATACAGGAAGATGGTGAGTTCGTTGATGTATTTGACAAATACACGACCCGATATATCTCTTGTTGTGAACACCGTGAGTTAGTACATGGTTGACCCCAGACGTGTTTACGTGATTGCAGTAAAACATGTAATGAGGTACCTTAAAAGTATGTTACAGACAGTGAAATCAGTTTACTTGGATATTCGGATTCAGATTGGGTCGGTAGTGTTGCAAACCGGAAGTTGCTTCACTTTGGGATCCGGTATGATTTCATGGATTAGTAAGAAGCAGTGATGTGTAGCACTCAGTATGGATGAGGCAGAGTATGTGGCAACATGTGCAGAAAGTCTTGAAGTAGTATGGCTTCAGAAATCGCTGACTGGATTATTCAATATTGCGATGGAGGTGACCTATATCGTGTGCGACAACTAGAGTTGTATAAATTGTCAGAGAACCCAGTGTTTCATGATAAGTCGAAGCATATCGAAATTAGGTATCACTATATCAGGGATACATTGCAGAAGGGAGCATTGAGGCTCCAATATGTAGCTATCGATGAGCAGGTTGCGAATGTGTTGACAAAGTCGTTGTCAAGGACGAAGTTCGAGTACTTCAGGTACAAGCTCAACGTAGTCCCTCTTCAGAGGGAGTGATGGCTTAAGATGTTATCGCAGGGTAGTGGATGTCATGATGACATGTTGTAGCTATTGGAGAGCTACCCATTGGCATTGGATGCATGCTTAAGAGACGAGGCACAAATGTTATCGCAGGGTACAGGATGTCATGCATAAAGATATCTGAGTTTTCTACAGGAAACTGGATAGTTTCATGGTGACATGTAGTAGCTATTGGAGAGCTACCCACCCACCCTCGATGCATGCTGTGAAGTCACTATGGATTTCATGTGATGTATAGATTCGTGTGTTCAACAATCAATGTTCATGAGCTCATGTGGATGGCGACAATGTTAGACTCTGTGTTGCATAGAATACCTTCCTCATTAAGAGGGAGTGTTGAGATTTTATGTAATTTTGGAAGTTATTCCTAAGTGTAATTGTATTGGTTATTCCCAAGTGTAATTGTGAAAGGGTTTATTGATAAGTCATGTCTTTTAGGTATTTTAGAGTATAAATAGAGGTTATATCGAGTCATTTTGATCACTCATTGAATATACGTACAAAAGAGTAGTATGCACTTATCTACGAGGCTATTCTTGGTTCGTGTCTAGGTCTCTTTGGTCTTGATTTCGTGAAAGAGCATTGTATGGCATTGTGCATGTTGGAGGAATCTATACCAAGGAAAGTTTGCAGGGTTTTCTCCCCCTTGAGGGTTTCCCTGAGGATATATCTTGTTGTTTTGTGGATATCTATCTTTCAGTTGTGATCCTTTTGCATATTATATATATATATATATATATATATATATATATATATATCATCTCTTATGAAAAGCCAACACATTATGCATGTCGTGCTTCTCTAACACCCAATCTAGGCATTTTCTGTGCTTACCATAAAATTGACATATGACATTTAAAAAAATATTATTATGATTAAAACATTTCAATTGTGTGTTCCTTAATATGAATCACAAGTATAATTCCTTCCATACTTAACATGGAGTTGACACATAGCATATATAGAGAGAGAATCCTCCAATTTAACCTGGAAATTATCATGAAAAAAGAGGGGATTTGAATTTTTTTTAAATTTAAAAAAATAGAAAAGATTTACAGTTAGAGCATGTTAAATCCGGAATTAAGATGGATTTAAATTATTAAACAAGTTCATTTTTTTATTTATATTAAAAGTTTATATTAACCTTTTTCTTTTAACTTATAATTACCTTCACAAACTAAAAAACTTTTTATTAAACAAATCCCAAAATAAATTATATTTTCCATTTTTAATATTAAAACTTTTCCCTTTCCACTTATAATTACCTTCTATTTATTAAATTCACATTTTTTCCGTGACTTAAGGTTTATATTTCCAACCCTATACTTTTCCCTTTTGTAAATATTTTACTCAAAGAAGAGTATTTTAATGTCTTTTTGAACTTTATAAGTGCGTCCATATCCATTTTACTTTTGAATTCCAGTTTACATAATATTTGTCTTTTTTTAATTTATAATTTTTTTTATATATATTTTTAACTTTTTATTTAAAAAAATAAATTTTAATGATATATATATATATATATATTTTAATTTTATTTTTTAATTTTATGATTTTTTTTTTAAGACGATTAGAATACTTAACTTTATTTCTATCTTTGAAATACATTAAAAAAGCTTTCCAAAATCATCATAGTTTTTTGTTAAGTTAAAAGGTTAGGAAGGTTGATTTCAAAGAAGCTTTCCAAAATCACCATAGTTTTGTTAAGTTAAAATGTTAGGAAGGTTGGTAGTGATAAATCTTTTGAAATTGAG
The DNA here is from genome assembly GCA_009831015.1 of Picea engelmannii. Taxonomy (NCBI): domain Eukaryota; kingdom Viridiplantae; phylum Streptophyta; class Pinopsida; order Pinales; family Pinaceae; genus Picea; species Picea engelmannii. The sequence goes on from ML826175.1 coordinate 48,631, forward strand.
ATTATCATGAGATTATCACCATAGTTTTGCTAAGTTAGAAGATTAGAAAGATTGGTAGTGTGATAAATCTTTTGAAATTGAGATCTAATCTCTGGGTATGATGGACATTCTTAGAAATAGTGTTTTTCATCTTCAATCCTCTTAATGTCCCTCTTAGTGTCACAAAGATAAGTTCCAAAATCACCATAGTTTTGTTATGTTAGAAGCTTAGGTAGGTTGATAGTGTAGTAAATCTTTTGAAATTGAGATCTAATGTGTATATATAATGGACATTCTAAGAAATAGTGTTTTTCATCTTCAACCCTCTTAGTGTTACAAATATGACAACTGTCTTTTGGGAATTGACCGGAATTGTCAAAGTAGAGATACTTTTGATCTTCTATATTAAGGTTAATCACCTCTTTATGATATTTTAATTTTCTTTTAAGAGTACCATAATTTCTTCATGTAATAATATTTTTAATATTATTCTTAATCTATAAATGTTAATCTATAGAATGATTTCTTAGTTTATTCCCAATAAGTTTAACTATAATTGATCATCCTTCAGCCATACCCACTTCAGCAATTTAACCAGTTAGCCGTGACTGATCATCCTTATGCCATCCCCATTTCAGCAGAAAATGGGCTTAATATTATCCTTATTCATCTTTTTCCTTGGTACGGCGGCGTCGCTGGGATTCCTATGAACCTTTGCTGCGGATACACAACACTTCTGAAATTGCACCACGAATGGCGGCTACGGTTCTCCAGTTGGCAACGAATAGATGAGTAAATGGATAACATGGTGGCTTACACAACGACAGCGATTAGATGGCGGCTTATCCCTTTTGAGTTCTAGAATCGATGGAATGATTTCTTATAACCCAGTAGCATGAACAGATAAATACGACTATGGTGCTTCAAATTAGGGCACCTTAACTCTTCTACGGCAACTGATTTTTTTTTTCCTTCTGTATGGAAGCTTCCTTTTGACGGCTGTTACAGCATCGACTTCGTTTGGCGGCTACCGCCGATTTGTTTGGTGTGCCGCCGCGATTTCCCTTTTGCGTTTATATCTGACGCCAAAATGTAATTTCGATATCTCTTACCTATAAACCCTGTCCGCGTGGGTAAATACGTCGGCTGTCATAGAGCGATTGGCGTTTGATATTTGGCAGCGGAATAACTGATCTCTAATTTTCTTCAAATTTGCAGTAGAGATGAAAGGGGCGAGATTTTTTTCAAAGAAACGCTAAAAATTTGGTAAACATGTGTTTAAGAGCCGAATCAGAGAGTGTCTGCAAAAATGTGGCCAATTACAAAAATGAAATTAACAATAATTCACTAAGAGAGTTTAAAATAAATAACTACATTCATAAAAATTGAATATCCAAAATAAATAAAATAATATATTAAATATGTAATATGGAAATTAGATTTATGAAGGGTTCAAAATAAATAACTACATTCATAAAAATTGAATATCCAAAATAAATAAAATAATATAATAAATATGTAATATAAAAAATAGATTTATGAAGGGTTATGGTTATTAGGATCATTTATTTATTTTAACAAAAACTGCGAGATTTATATTAACTGCTAAACCACTAAGGAGTTATAAAGTCTTAGAAAATTTGGGCCGAGCCTCAAATAAACCACTACTACAAGCTACTAATGAGTGTTTCAAATATTCAAATGAGAACTTCACATAGAACAATCTTACTAAATACGCTCGGAAAAAGACTTTGAAGATAAAAGTGAAGAGACACTGCATCTAAATTAACCTGTTGGAGAAGAGCTCGTCTTTTTTACTGACTTGCGGGCTTGACTTCATGTTACCATTGGTTGTGATGTTACATCTGATTTCTTCTTCTTTCCAACAACCATCCAAACTTCATTTACAGATGTTGAGGTATTTGTGATGCTTCTAATTCCTGGATTGTCTTGATCTAGAGCTTCTATTTTTTCTTGATCCGGTACCTCAGCGTCATCAGCCTGATCTTTCCAGCATGCCGATGACTGAGGAGAAGACTGGATTTGAAGTCTCTCATCTGAGACCTAAGGGGAATATGCCTCTTTCTTTGGCTTCAGAATGGATTCTTTGCATGAGTCTTGAGATTGGAGAGGAGGATCTAATTGAAACGGATTTTCACTAACTTGAGGAGGTTATCCGCATTTCTTTGAGATTACTTGATGGTCGTCATTAGATCCCACCCACCAAGTGGATTTTTGAATCTTTTTATTCTTCCTAGACCCTTTGGGACAATGGGTTGCAAGATGACCCGAGATCTACAACACAAGGAAACTCTCTCATAGTATTAATTTAATTTTTACTAGTCAAAATAACTTCTACTAGGAATCCTTTACTGAAGTCCATTTCCACACAGATACGGGCAAAAGTAGAGGTGTTGTGCCTTGTAGTTTCACGGCTTGCAAAGTGGAACTTTCCCAAAGCCCAACTGATGGCTTCAAGAGAGGGTAAACCCCCAAAAATGCAAGGGTAGATTGGGAAGCCTCACCCAAACAAGAGTTGAGGAGAGAATGTGAGTAGCTAGATTGAAAGGAGTCTAGGGTTTCATGCACAAACCTGAGTTTCCCCAAAACCACAAACCTGAGTTGATAATTAGATCCCGATCCTCCTCAATGTCAAACTCAACAATGAAGAATCCTTTGGCACAAGGATGAATGAAAGCTTGTTGCTACATGATAGGGATCCAGGTAGTCGAGATCCAACTGTTGAGATCAACTAACTTTAGTCAAACGCCATTGAAGCGACAAACCAAACCCACGGATCTGTAAAATTCTTCCTCTTCCTCTGCGTCTTGTTCCATGGGAATGACAAGAGAAGGGACTTCCTTAACCAGAAGAGATTTAGAAGGAGCAGAACCCCGTTGAACGACATCCCGAAAAGAGACACCAGACTATGAAGCTGAAACCGACCTGGTCACAGAGATGGATGAAATGGCTCTACTGCTTGGAGCACCCACAACAATGGACGAGGTCGTCGGTTCCATGGTTGGGGAAGAGAACATACACGGGCTACAGGCCCGACTCACACAGAGGCAACGAACAACCAGGGCTAAACCCTAGCCGTCGTGCACTGGAGACGGAGTGACACCATCGCAGCCGTGGGATTTCGATGGATCATTTATTTTTATTATTATTACTATTTTATTTAATATTTCAGCTTTCTTTGTTAATATGATAATATGTGGAGTATTTATTTGAAAAGTTGGACATTTAAAAAAAATTATACATAGTTTATCATCAAAAAGTTTATGCAACATTATTATTAGCATTTTATGTGATATTTTAGCTTCATTTGCTCTGATGATAACACATGGAGTGTCCACTTGAAAAGTTGCTACAAAAAAACTTAAGCAACATTATGATTAAACTTAAGCAACATTTTGACTGATTGTAAAAACCTTCACACTCATATATTTATTATATAAAATAATTAGACACTTTAAATATTTTTTTCTTTTATGAATATAACTTTATATATTTATTTAGTAAGATATATTAGGATATATTTATTACTTAGAAAGAAAGAAAGTATTTTTAACGTTCACGAGGTTAAAAATAGCCTATGGGACAGATTGTTTTTCCATCTGGCTTGGCTTTTGTATTCGACCCTTTTCCTGTGAAGTTTTACAATAATCGCTCCCAGCTTCTCAACAAACTCTTTGCTTGTGTCCACGCCCACAGACATTGGTATGTATGGCTTATGGTCGGGGTACTTCAGACATGCTCCACAAACTCATATGTCTACTACGTCTCCTTGGTCTCATGTCAAGTTTTTGGTGATTTGTTCCCCTGAACATTTTTTTTTTCTAAAACTAAAACCCATTGAGCTTTATCTATTATATAGAAAAATTGTTAAACCCTGTTAGAGAGAATCTCCCAAAAAGGAAACCAGATTCGTGCCTTGAAAGATTTTAACCAAGTTTTCATGCATATGTCCGTAGGTCTAAGATCACTAAATTCACTATATGTCAAGATATTGTTCGTACTCTGCCTATCATTATCTATCTGAGTTTTGTATAAGCTATGCTTATTGAAATGAAATGAAATGAAAGTATTTTTAACGTCCACAAGGCTAAAAATAGCCTATGGGACAGATTGTTTTTCCATCTGGCTTTTGCATTCGGCCCTTTTCCTGTGAAGTTTTACAATAATCACTCCCAGCTTCTCAACAAACTCTTCGCTGAATAGATTATCCCAAGAATTAGCTGCCAGAATACCTGCATAATTTTCCCTGCTATCTTTGAGGGCCTCACATTCTAAAATGAAATGTTTTTCTGTTTCCACTTTTCCGGAAAGGTCTATAAACATAAAAGAGCATCATCGTTGAAAACAAAATCAAACCCGGTCACCCTACGCTCCTTCCTGGTGATGGCTCCTTCCTGGTGATGAGCTACCTTGATGTTGTCCTTGGATGCTATGGCTGGCTCGTTCTCTTCCACATCGATTGAACAACTTTTTGAACCCAACGGGCTCGGAGTTCACTCATCCTTCTCCTGTTGCTCAGGTCTCTGACCACTTGGAGAAACCTTGAAACGAATTCCATGCTAAGACTGGCAGAATAGTTCAAATTTTCCCTCAAAAATTCATGGTGTGTGCAGAATATCCCCCTGCTCTTTCCTAGTCTTTTCCAAGGCCTGCGCAACCATTTCTTTGACAATCCAATAGGTCTCTGCTATTTTGAAATACTTGGTTTCTCTTGTCCTGGAATAATATGGGTCATCTATTCAATCCTGTACCTCATCCATTATCTCTTTTTCAGAAATTGTTTGTCTCTAGACTCGAACCATCACTTCGACCTCCTCAGCTACCTTTTTCTCTACCTCTGAACAGAGTTCCTAGTAGCGGGTTTCCGCCTCCCAAGTAGCTTGCATGTTGTTCACTGGCCCATGGGAAGAAGAGGCCTCTTTCTTCTTCCCCTCCCGCCAGCTCCCCCGCTTCTTCTTTGCCGAAGTTTTGGCCATTATGGACAGTATCAATGCTTTCAGATTACCGGGGGAAGGAAGCAGACGATCCCAATTATCCATGCACCTGACTGGACTCTGTTTTCTTTCGAACCTTTCCCAGGTAACTACCCACCTGAACCTTTGCCTTGCAACCATCCCAACTCTCGCTGCTCTGAGATTCAAACGCCTTCAATCACTCTGCGTCGACTAGGTCGCTAGACCCTTCTTACACCATAGTTGCATCACCAAATTTCGCTCGACATACTCGAAAAATGAAATCTACTCTCGCTTGTCTGCATTGGGAGGCCCGTTGATAAACCTCCACCCTCCCATTAAAAGAAACATGACCATCACCCATCGAATCAGCGTAGTTCATCCTCCCCTTTCCTCTACATTATTCCTCTAGATACTCCCTATACTCGTTTCCTGATCATTCTCCTTCAGCATTCTTAATTGTTGTGTACCCCCACTAGGCCAACCACCTCCAACGTTAATGAGTGTCATCAATTCCTCTCATGGATTGAGCTGGTACGAACCCCTTTGGCTCAGAGCTTCCTCTCATCCCGCACATAGCCGGATCCACTAGCGATCCATTAGCTGTCCAGCCTTCGATTGCTGTCATGTCGGGCGTCTGAGCCACCACGTGGGTGTGCCCAGTACCGACAAGTATTACCCCATCCGAGTAATTCCCCCTAGCATTTTTATCCCACAAGTTGTCTCAATTTATTCTAGGCAGCGGTTAACCATGTATTTTATATAGCATTGTATTGTTTTTTTTATTTTCCCCAATATCGATAGCTCCTCGGTATTACATGGATCCTATTTATCAGTTAGAAGAAGAATTGTATCCACTGGCCTAAGAAAACATTTATTTCCTCTGGCAGAATGAAATTGGCATGGTCCATCGAGGTTAGAACTTCTTTTGATACCACTTGTGATGTACCTTGTGGTAGTCACAAGAGCATGAATAAGAAAAGGGACCATCTCATAATGTCTAAAGACGGAAAATAATAATGTGAAGAAGATTGTCTTATATATAATCTAAGAGACATGGCCCTTCATAAAAAGTGTTAATTAGGTATATTACAGATGGCTTTCTTCACAAGCTGAATCAACCGTGTTTTCCATTTGGATCAGTTCGCCTTCTTCTATCAAGGAGGCCCACTCATCCTATGAAGGTCATTATGGTGTGCAGAAGACTTTGTTGCACTTGCAGAGTTACTTCTTTAGGCCTTTCATGCAGAAACAAGTGGAAGATTACATCTTGAGATATTTAAATTGTAACCAAAGAAAGCCTACCAGTAGGAAGCTCAGGTTGTACCAACCTTTTCCAGATCCATTCAAACCTTGGAAATCCATCTCCATGGATTTCATCATTGGTTTACCCACCACTCAAGGAAAACACGATTGCATCATTATGGTAGTATGCAGATTTTTCAAAATGGTAGTTTTCATTCCATGCAACTGTTGATGCCACTAAAACTACACTTTTCTTCCAATATATGTTTGGAGCCATTTGGCTGACCTTTTGCCATCATTTGTGAGAGTGACCCCATATTTCTCGGTGGCTTTTTGAAATCTTTGGGGAAATGTTAAGGTTGTCAGCGTCAAATCCCTATTACCTTTCATTCACAAACTGATGGCCAAATTGTGGTAGTGAACAAAACATTGGTTTATGGTCTCCACATCTGCCACCAGCAAAACAAACAATGGGATCAATATTTGCATATTTTGCAGCACAACTACACAAAATGTCTCTACAGGGCTGACTTTTTGTGTTTTGATCCTTATGAGATCCTTGTTGCCCTTCCAAATCCATACACATCCCACCAATAGGAGGAAGATAAAGATTCTTCTCTTGTGCAGAATTGGCCAAGATCCACAACAGAGTTGATGACATCCTTCAGGAAACACAAGCCAGGTATAAGTCACTTCATGATTGGCATCAAGTTACTCCACATTTTCAGGTTGATGATCGAGTTTCGTTGCATTTGAACAATCAGTGCTTCAAAAACCAATAGCATCGCAAGCTCAAGTCATTTCTGCGTGGTCCTTACACCATCATACAACAAATGGGTTCTAAATCCTAATGCCTTCAATTTGGACCTCCTACCTCTTCTGGGCATCCATTACATTGTAAATGTCAATAAATTGAATTTGTATGAGCTATCTCACTGTGAAGAATCAATTCTAGTCACACATCTAAAGGCCACAATTCTAGATTTTCAGCCTCTCCTTTGATACTCTTCTTGATGTCCATACCATGCACACAAGGCTCATTCAAATCACCCCTGGATGCACAGCAAAGGCACATTTCCCGCTCAATCAAAGTGGTTGTCCCAGAGACCATTTGAGAAGCATTTTCCCTATTTTCAGCAGAAATCGTGGACGATTTCCTCAGTAGGGAGGAATTGATGAGACTTAGTCTAGTGAAGAACATGTATTATATTTGTACTTTATCTAGTTTGTACTTCAGGACACTTTGTACTTTATACTTATCTCTTTTGTGTGACTTCTCTAAATTGATCACTCACCCACATTATTGTATTTTATTGGAGAGCTGGTGATCTTTGATCACTCTCACAATTTTGTAGTACTGCATATATAGTAATACAAATAAGTGTACAACATATAATGTACAGTTCAGGCAATTGTCTTCTACTTGCATACTTGTCTTTGTGTTTCTCTTGCTTGTGAGTAGCTCCATTGTTGGTGTTTTTCTCATAATAAAGGATTTGGTTAGGACACTGCAAATGAAATTATTTGGATTATCTCTTTGCATGACTGAAGAAGAATTTGAATTGTTGTTCATTTTGCAGTGGAATTCAGAAACAAATTTCATCATACTCAAGTGCAAGGAAATTCCTGGTGCTTGGAATAATCAGGATCAGTATAATGTACATGAGATTCAAGAGAATATACGAGGTTTTGGTTTCACAAGTCTGCTTTGAGATTTAATAATAGATAAATATGTTAAATTCCTGTAAGAATGCATCGATGTGATGCAGAATCGTATGTATTATTGCTGTCTGAAAGATGGCCTGGTTTTGGGTGCTATTGCCATTTCACTTTTTGGTTTAATGCTATAAACCTGATAAGTATGACTTCTTTGGAACTACTATGAAGGGTAAATCTTTGTCAAATTCAATCAAGCAGCAGACAGCAGTAGTAGCGACGGTGGAGTGTCTTTGGGCAGGAATCATTGCAGCAGTGTTGTTTCCATTTCACCTGTTAGGAAAAAGTCTTTCTTACACAAAGATTTGGTCGGAAAATGGCCTTATGAAGGTTAGTCCGACTGCTAAACATTATATTTATGGGCACAGTATTGTTTATCCTTTTGAAGGCAGATAGTGAAAAAGGCCAAAAGGTTTTTGTGGGCAAAGATGTCATGTCATAAGATTTAGAGACAAGATTCAAAAAATATGGTTATAGAAGGAATCTGATACATAGTAGTTGATTTGGCAGATTGGATTAACGGCTGGGGCAAGCATCCCTTTGCATGTTGACCAGTTTTTTGAGGTCAGTTTTTGAAGTTAAGGGTTCTGTATGGTTGGATGCTATTGTGTGTTCTTGGTTTTATTTAACATTATGCATACTATGGTTTTCAGGCTATTGGCATAACCTTGCTCAATGCATATGGCTTGACAGAGATGACTTCCATTTATTCTGGAAGAAACACAGAGTGCAATGTACGTTGTTCTTGAATATCCTTGACTGACGCATGCTCTGGATGCTGTTTACTAATCTCATGGCAGTGTTTAAACTTTAGATGATACATTTGATTCATATGAACTCTTATGCTTTCTGACTTGGAAACGTTACAGAACTCACTATAGAATCTCTGATACGCAAATTTTCTTGTATGTGTCTTTGCTTCTGTTTTCTTTTGGAAGGAACTTTGTGGAGCTTAAGCTGCTTCTCAAAGGACTTCTCACCATCTTCGTTTTCTTAGTTGGAAGGTTAATGGATTGATTACAAGTGATCCAAGTATTCCTCCAAGCTCATTTCCATTGGATGAGCCTGGTTTGAAACAGATGTATATTGGGTGTGGCTTCTTTTTTGTTTCCTCTGTTGTCCTTTTGCGCACAATATATTTTTTAATCTTCTTGACTTATCTTACCAATGACTACTATCGCATATTTTCCTAATCAAAATTTCTTTTTTATTTTCTTGTCATGTACTTAAATGAACAGTTATTCAAATTGCCAACTCCATATCGCAAGGTCCAATTTGAGCCCATATTGTTCACTGGCAGTATCCAAAGATAGACCTATTGCACCAAATGAATAAATCTCTTTTGTTGTAATATTCTAGATCCTATAATGTACTAAGTGACTATTTTGACATCCATACTATTCTTTTCAACCTATGTAATTACACCAATAAGCGATGCCAAAGTGCAGCCAAACCATAAATAAGATCAACTTTAGAGGAGTCATTATTGTTTTTGTCTTAATTCGTAGGTTTCCATTCACTTCCATGGTACCTCAGAATAGGTTGAAGATAATGTTTTGGGTTATAAGTGGCCTATTAAGCCGACAGCCATTGCGATATGGTGCCTTGTAACAGTTGAGTAATCTGTGACATTTTCAACTAGGCCATTGGCAGCTACTGCCTTGATTATGTGGGCTTTCGATTTGTTTATTTGTCTTCCAAGTGACCATAGTAGTCTCATCGAACTAACAACAGGCTTACTTCGTTTGACCAAGGGATGGTTTCAAATTCAAAACCGTAGCAACAGGCATTTTCATTTTTGGTTTGTTTGTGCAAATCGTTTCTTTTGTGTACAGTGTTCTTTTACGTATTGACTCATGAAGATAAACTCTGTTAAATTTTGAACTATTCTTGTTCAAAGAATGTTTCAAAATAGACATGGGAGCATTCATTCTTCATATTTGCTCAATATGGTTATATTGAGAGAATCCGTTTCCTTGTCAGAATACAAAATTGTCATTTAGCTGCATATGCACATTCGTGATCAGTGGACATGGAGATGCTATATTCATTTAACCAGTTCTATGCAATTATTATATCAATAAATTCATAGAATAATTCTATAAGATGAAAATTATCTCTGATGAACATCGCTCATGTAGTTAAATTCTGTCAAATTTCGAACTCAATAAAAGGTGTAATTACTGGGACAGAAGTATGCCAAATTATGTTTCTGACAATACCATTCAAAGTAGTGCCAATAGATGGCCTTAATAATACGACAACTTTATCCAAATTGCAGCATGAGTAACAACTAAGAAAGCATGCCAGCAATCATTATCTGGCAATGACCTTTAGCAATTTTTGCATCAACAGCTGTTCCTCGATGCAGATTACCCTCAATATATGCTAGTGATTTTTAATTCAGACTTTCAAGTTTCAACAAACCACCAGTCATTGTCTAGACATTTTTCTGTCTCTTGAGATACTTATATGCTTGGACCAGCTCAAAGAGTCGCAAAAGAAGCACAATTCAAATTGTGTTGCTGATTAAAAAATGCATGACAAACATAACAGCATCGTTAGATGCATCAATCCCATCTCGCAGGCAGTTTCTCTCTTGCATAAATTTAATCACACAACAGAGCCATTATCTAGTCCCCATGCAGCCTAAAAAAGTTCTCTAGCTGTAATCAATGAAAGCCCCTTACTGAGCATCATATCTTTTGCCTAAAAGGAAGCCCTGAGTAGACACACGAATGTCTCGTCTATTTCATAACAATCAAGCTGATTTCCAATTCATCGCCAACATGCACTGTGCCTGTTTTCCATTCTTCCTAGCCTTCATCAGATGATAATCTCTTTCCTTGATTAGGAAGGTTTTTGTTCGGAATTCTTCCATTTTGCATGTCAGTTTTATTTATAAATTGAATCTGACATACTCCCCTTTTTCTTGTATTTTATATATGAAGGTCCTAGGTACAGCTGGCTTGCCCCTTCATGGAATTGAGGTGAAAGTTGTAGACCCAGAAACAGGTGCCATTCTAAAGTCTGGGGAAAAGGGCCTTATCAAAGTCCGTGGACCACAGCTCATGAAAGGATATTACAAGGTAAAATGACTGAATTTTCAATCATCTTCATTTCTGGCCACCTACAGGCTACATGGAATATTAACCCAAGAAAAATGTCTTTTAAGATTTCTTTTCCACTTCTTTGGGCAGTGTTTTTATGCTATTAATTTATAGTTAAGCATCAGGTAAGACTTTGAGTATATATAACATCTGACGCTCTTAGGATACTTGTGTGATTTGATTCTGTAGTCCCTAATGTCACATATCGACCTCAAATTTCTAGTACATGAATTCATTTAAATTATTTCAATCCAGATTTTGGTTGCACAAAGTTTTTCTTCATATTCAAATATTGAAATTCGTGTTGCTTTATTTATTTGCTCTGTCTTGTTAAAAGATACTCCAACTTTTTTTTTTGGAGGGGGGAAGGGGTGGTGGAAATATTACTTATATCAATACAAAGAAAACACAATACAACAAAAGGAGCACGTACAGAAGGAACTCAAATCTACTTAATCTGGAAGATACTCCAACTTTTATATTATGTTTAAAAATAAAGACATCATGTTCGACGGAGAGTTTGTTTCAATAAGATGTTTAAAGCCACATGATGGCTCAATCTTTTAACTTCATGGAAAACAAACTCTATGGGAGAGATTTTTCTTAAAACATTATGCGATCCTGTAATGGTGAAAGAAGTTCTCCTATTAAAGGAAGTCTTTCTAGATTGAGTTTAATGGTCACAACCTTGGCATACATTTTTGGCCATAGCTAACACAAAAGGACTTTATAACTAGCAATAGAAAGTAATTTTTGCTGCCTTCACCTTCTCCAAAGTAATCAACTTTACCAAACAGACTTCTTTTTCATCTTCTTTGTAGTCATTCAATGACTAGGGATTCACTCTAACTCCTTTCCTCCACATGCATTAACTATCATGTAGGGCGATCTCTCCTTATTAGAGCACACAAATCTCTGCGTAGTTCTTGATGGGCTCCCAATAGTGCCCATCATATAGTTATTCCAGCACCAGTTTTTTCCGCCTTTGCATGCCTGAAGGTCCATTTTTAGCTCAGAAAAAGAATTTCCAAATTCTAGGATCCCTTGGAGCAGATTCAAAACTTTCATATGTAGAACCTGTTACTTCCTAAACTAGCATCCAAGTAGAAAGTCCAACCACGGATGCTACCTTGGGGCAACAAGATGGAAATTGTACCACTGTCACCTCAGTACAATATCCCTTCACTTTAGGCCAGCTCCCAAGGGCCAAGGGGGTATCTCTAATCTATCAATGATAGAACTTAAGTAAATCTCCTTTAGTGAATTAATTTATGAAATCTTATGGTTTACTTCAATGAATGAATTCCACAAATATGTAGCAATGTAAAGATATGAGGATTCCAACAATAAGTGATTAAATGCCTGAAGATAACACTTCAATGACGATAGCATAAAACCACAATTACCCACTTAAAGTATTATGAGTTAGGAGCTAGTGGATAGATGCCAAATCTGATTGTAAAGTATGCAAGAAAGGAAATCTTCAGATTTGCATTAGATTGATTAACATCCCAAGAAAATGACACTTAGAAGAAGCTACTTTGAAAAGAAACCACTTCAAGCCAATTAAAACCACAATAGATGAAATTGTCTAGCATAAATTGACTATGTGTGATGTGCCTTTAAGTGCCAATCATTCATATGCTTGATTAAGGACAAGCTCAAGGCTGTCCTTAAGCTTCAAATCTGTTTCACTAATGATTTATTGCAGAATTCCAGATTTGAAGTTAGAGAAACAACCATCCAAGAGATAGATTTTAACCTTTAAGCAAGACGTCTTGGATGTTTATCTAGGGTTTTATGATAGGCAACAAGATAGTAACCCAAAAGCACTTAGAATCAAGTTCAAAATAAGTATATCAATGTAACTAAGCAACAACTTGAAATGAAAGGTGAATTCCCTTTAGGGTTTATCAAGATTAGCTCTAGAATTTACCAAGAAAGTCTTTAAGTAGTAAATATGCAATTAATACCAATTAGTGATGAATTTCATCACTAGAAAAGAAGAATGACCTTGCTACAACCTTCTAGTAAATGAAATGACTGCTAAGTCTAGTTCAAGATATTCTTTAGATGCATAAGACTTAGACTTAGGGTTTATGTAAATCTGAATTTTCCTTTTTTTATGCAATTTCCAGATTTATATAAACCTCAAAATCAGCCCAAAGAAAGATAAATAAACCTTTAAAGCACAAATCGAAGGGGGCAATTTGCCTCTTAGGGTTTTAAGATAAGAAATTAAGATCAAACCCTATCTTCATCTAGTCTAGAAAATAGAATAAGAAAATAACTTTATGCTAGACTAGGAAAGAAATCTAATTAATGATTTTTCAAAGATTTTCCTTAGATTTCTTTCTAAGCAAAAGTAAAAGGAGTTTTGGATTTTGTAGTTTTGGTTGGTTGTTGGTAGAAGATAAGTGCCTTATTCCAACTAGGGTTTATGGGGTCAAGAAGAAAACCCCTCTTCAAAATTGGTCTATTTTATCTTAAAGATTAAGATGTTGAGAAGTTTGACTTAGAAGGTCTTCCCCATGTGTGGCGTCCTAGCATGGTGGGGGACAATGAAACTAGCCAAGTTGATGGGTTATTTTTCCTAAGTCTAACTTAGAAAAGGTACATTAAATGTGTTATATTTTAATGTTGACTTCATGATCACTTTTTCCTAAGGTTAAAAGTGAAAATAATTTAAGTGATGGTCTTTTAATCTTGACCATCCATCTCATTAAGAGAGTGAGGCTTGATCTCTTTGGAGATAGAGTTTTCACTTGCACATTGAGATAAAGGAGGTCGACTTGGTGGTTGGGCATATTCTTTCACCGAGAGAGGGTGAATTTCTGCTAGAGAGAGAGATTTGCTTGAGGGTTTGCTGGAAGAAAATTGCAGAGAATACAGAGGAGACATTTTGCAGGTGGATTGACTGGTTTTCCTTGACATTTGTAGAGGCCGTACTTCAGATCTATGTGAGGGTCGTACAGGTGATGCAGAGGGTTGTACGCAATGCGCAGAGGCCGTATTTCTGGGCCTTTTTGTAATGCTGAGGTCGATTTGATTGGAAGAGGGCCGTACATATTTTCAGGGAGAAATTGCCAAGGTTTCTCTCAGCTTATTGGCTGGATCGATTTTTTTCTTGTAAGAGATCTCTATATTTTCTGTTGCATAATAAAAAATCCACAAACTAAAGAACTGGTTTTCCCACATTGGGTTTTTCCAAGGGTTATTTTGTTAGAATATAGAAGATGGTGTGCTCGTTTTACCATTGACGATACCTTCGTCACCCAACCATAGGCCGAAGCCTCCCTCCGAGCACCTTAACCTTGACTAAGAATTACTCCGGAAGCAAACCCTAGGCTAGATAGCCAAACAAAGAGTAGCACATCAATCCCCAAGGATAGCGCATCACAAAAACTGATCAAATAGTCCCAAACCCTAGCCAAGAGATATTCAAGCCAAAATTGAGAACTTGCTGTTGCTGCAGCTGCACCAGCTCTTCCTCCAAACCTGCACACCAAACTGCAACTGCAGTGCGCACCAAACTGCAGAACTGCAATTCTGAGATGTGACAAATGAGAACTGGCACCCTGTATTTATAGTGGTTCTGCCAGTTTTGCTGGGGCCGACTTCTCCTTCTGGATAAGTGTCTGTTCAGTATATTATTATATTTTCTGGCCGACTTCTTCTCTTGGAGGCTAATAGCCTAATATAAATTATCTTCTTGAGCCGACAAGGCTTCTAGGGTTATTAGCCAACTCATTAGGGTTTCTCTTGCTTCCCGGAGTCTTCTATTCTCGTCAGGTTCACACGTGGGGGTAAATACCTCCCACAGCTACCATAATATTAACACTCCCTCCTAGCTAGAGAGGTATTTACAGGTAATGGACTTTAGCACAAAATATACCATTTACCCAGTAGCATCAATATAGTCATCTAGACTATTTCATGACTAGATCATGAGCATCATCGTCATCATCAACTGCATCATCTCTCGAAACCATACTTCATTTGAGTAGTTAGATATGATGCTAGATAAGTCACTCTCACCATAGAGTGATACAAGAGGAGTAAAAGCTCTGAACTATTTTCCGTCTGTAAAATCTCTGTTCATCATTCATCTGAATGATCATTATCTCCAATAAACTACTGATAGTCTTCAAGGCAATTAGAACGAGGATAGAACACACCTGCGTCTATTCATAGTAGTACATAACTACAATCCAGTGGTTAACTACCACATCAAGTAACACACAAGTACTTGATCAACAACGTAAGGTTGCGAACGGTGAAACATATTCACCACAGTAGTCCTCATC
>ML826176.1:15349-25422 GCA_009831015.1 Picea engelmannii
TCTTTCCTGAGGGTTCTAGTTTATTCCTTTTATCCTTGGGAATGTGAGAGTAAACAGGACATCCAAATATTCTTAGGTTTTCCACGTTAGGTTTCTTACCTGAGAAGGCTTCTTCTGGTGTCATGTCCTTCAATATATGATGAAGGATTCTATTATGCACATATATTGTTGTCATTGTTGCTTCTCCCCATAAGAACATGGATAGACCTTGATCATTTAGTAAGGCTTTTACGGTCTCTTCAATACATTTGTTCTTTCTTTCTGCTACACCATTTTGTTGAGGATTATGAGGAACAGACATCTCCCTCCTAATCCCTGCCAATTTGTAGAATGCAATGAATTCCTTTGATGTGTATTCTCCTCCATTATCTCTTCTTAGCGTCTTGATCGTCTTGTTCGTGAGGTTTTCTATCTCTGCTTTGAACTCTTGAAACTTGTTGAATACTACGTCTTTTGTCTTTAGTAGATATAGCCAAGTATTTCTTGAATAGTCATCTATGAAGATTACATCTCCTAGAGATTTTACTGGCATCAGACCGCAAACATATGAGTGTATCAGATCTAGAATCTCCTTAGATATGTTGTTGCTGCTTGGGAATGGTTTCTTGATATTCTTCCCAAGAGTACATCATTTGCAGATTCCTTCATGTGTAGACTGCAACTCTGGTATTCCTTCAACCATCCTTTTGAGAAAGGGTAATGCTTGATAGTTAATGTGAGCGTACCTTCTGTTCCAAAGCTCATTGGGGTTGACTTCATTGTGTACAAGAGCTTCTTCATTTTGTTCTAGTAGTCTATACAGATTTCCTTCACGACTTCCAATAACCCTAGCATTCTCTATGATGGATTCTTTATGCCATGATAACACCTTTCCATCCACGAAATTTATTTTGTTTCCCTTGTCTTCTAGGCAATATATCGATACAAGATTCTTTTCTAAACCAGGTACATATAAAACATTGTTTAAGTGAACATAGTTACCTGTTTTCATTTTGATGGAGGCTTGTCCAAATCCTTCCATGGGGTAAGTGGTTTTGTCTCCAAGCTCTACCTTGTATGAGGTCTTCTTCTCATTTAGATTTGAGAGTCTGTCTTGATCTCCCGTCATGTGCCTAGAAGCTCCGCTATCGATTATCCACATGTCATCTTCAATCGTTCCAATGAGTGATGAGTAGTGTAGAAGACCGATTGTTTAACTCTTGTCTTCGGTTGACTGGTAACTGGTCATGCCTTGATCCAAAACTTCAACTTCATCGTTTATGTCCTCTGAGAGAGCCAAAAGGTGTGTTGAGTTAGGGCGCATCTGAATATATTCTCTTTGAGCGAGATGCTCCATCACAAGGTGCCAGATCTGAGATTAGGGTTTTTGCAACTGCTTTTGTTAGTAACCCTAGCGACAGTGTCTTGGAAGCTACTCCTGCTAGTAACCCTAGAGGCAGTTCCTCAGCGAGCTCAATATCCGAATGGTTATGTTTCCTTCCAGCGGTTAGACTGAATGAAGGAGGTGTGGGCCCATAACCTGTTAGAATATGAAAGATTGTGCTTGTTTTACCATTGACAATACCCTTGTCACCCAACCATAGGCCAAAGCCACCCTCCAAGCACCTTGACCTTGATAGAGAAAATAATCCTGGTAGCAATCCAATAGCCAAGAGAGGCTAATGCACCAAGCAATAAGTAACCAAGATGATCATATAGTCCCACCCAAAAACTGGCGCAACACCTTCCCCAGGACTTGCGCACAAAATTGTTGGACTACAGTGCGCAGAAACTGCTCTCTACAATTATGTGAAGTGTGTCAAATGAGAGACTGGTGCCCTGTATTTATAGTGATTCTGGTAGAATTACTAGGGCCGACTTCTCCTTCTGGGTACTAATTAATTCATATTAATTATATATTGTCAGCCGACATCTTGTCTAGGGTTTCCTTCATTTCTTTGCTTCCTTCCGGAACATTCTGATCTTGTCAAAGGTCACAATAGAGGTTCATACCTCCCGAAGCTACCTTAATATTAACATATCTATTAGAGACTAAAATTTGTTATGGACTAAGTATTTGAATTTTTATTTCTACATGGTATTAGAGCTAGGGCTTTGAAGTTCAGTGGACAACTTTGACACTAGGACAACAGTGACTTACTGGGGCATTTGCTTGGAAGGAGGGGAAAGAAAGGTTCTTTTTCAGTTGGACAAAGATGAATTCCAATATCAAGTATGAGGATAGGTTGGGGGGATCTCCAACTACTTGCAATGGAAGGTGAGGATTACAAGTGTTCTCAAGGAGAAAAAGTTGTGGTTGTTTGCAAATACCATCGTGTTAGTGCCTTCATCAGATCACATTGCTCTGGACATTCATGAAGTAAAGGAAGCAAGGGCTCAGACAATAATATTGGATGAAGTCAGAGACCACCTTATTCCACATTTCGCTAAGAAGCAAACAACCAAGGACATGTGGGATGCACTGAAAAAATTGTATGAGGCAAAGAATAAGAACCGGAAAATGGCTCTCTGAGACAAGCTCCACAATACTAGGATGGCCAAGGGAGAGAGTGTGGGGTCCTACCTCACCAGAGTTGCATATTATGGGATGGATTTACACAGGAGGATATCCAAGAGGGGTCTCTTGAGAAGGAAGAGGGTGGTTCAGACGAGAAGTATGTTTCTCTTGTGGGAAAGAGAAAAGAGAAAAAGAAGGACATGAGCAAAGTGAAATGATTTGCATGTCCCAAGACTAGCCACTATCTTATTCGGTGTTCGAACAAGAAGAAGAAGAAGAAGAAGGAACTAGAGGTGGGGGGAATTTTCTCTGATGTCTGGTCATGTAGGCAGTGTTTGTTCAGTATTCGAGGACATTGAAGCGTGGTTTGTGGACAGTGGAGCTTCTTAGCATATGAGGGGAATGAGGTCAATGCTCCTTAGTCTTTCAAAAATAGACTCAAACTTCTTTGTGGATAGTGGGGCTAGCTCACAGCTTGCAATGAAGGGGGCTGGAAGTGTTAGATTCCAACTAGAGTCAGGAGGTTTTCTAGAGGTAGCCGAGGTGTTATTTATTTTAGAGATGAGAATTAGCTTGCTCTCGGTGTCAGCTTTGGAGATTGATGGATTTGGAGTTGCATTCCATTGTGGACGGGTGTTGTTATATACATAGGTAGCTACTCCAGAAAAACTAGTATTGCTTGGTGTCAGGCATGAGAGATTGTACAGGTTGTTGGGACAACATGTGGTTGGATCAAGTGGGTTTCTAGATTCAGAGTCTGTGTCGGGGAGTGGACAGGTTGCACGGGAGAGAGAATTGATATCGGGGACTCATTCTTCTTCTAGTAATCTCAAAGGACTCAGCAGGTATGAGTTGACACAGACAGATGCTCAAGAGAGTGTGGATTCTCCTAGGAGCATGTCTTTAGTTCATAGATCAACGAAGGTAGCAGCAGAGGCTTCCAGTGCAGTGGGAGCAAAGGCCTCTACTTCAGAGGGAGTAGCTACAACAGCGGATGGGATGATGGATTTGGATATGGATTCTAGTGGAGGTAGCTCGCTAAGAGGGTGTTATATTTGGTAGCTCGGAGGTACTTCTACATTGGCGGTGCTCATCATGTTGAAATGACCGAGCATATTTCTCCCTAGTGACTTTATAAAGTGATTTTATAAAGTCAAGTTGATATTTTTTATTTGTAATGTGTAAAAGTGACTTTATGAGGGTGTGGGTCACTTAAGTGACTTAAGTGACCTCGACATACAATTAAGTCACGATCGTTGATCTCATGAGGGAAATATTTGATCTTGACCGTTAATCTCATTAGAAGACCAAGGGTTAGGGCAGTTACACATTGAAGCATGCTTAAAGGAAGCACTAGAGGAGAAGAAGGTGCACTTTTCTCAAGGAGAGCTTGAGCGAGAAGGTGAATAGTCACAAGTTTCAAGAGAGTATCAAGAGAGATTGAGCTCAAGGAGAAGAGAGAGTAACAGCAAGAGGAGGGTGCACTTTCCAAGAGGGAGAGAGGTTTTTACAGCAAGATGAGGGCGCACTTTCCAAGGGGAAGAGAGGTTTCTATGACAAAGGGAAGGGCACACTTTCCAAGAGGGAAAGAGGGCATGCATTCCCATAAAACACAAAATTGAATGTTGTAGTGTATAGCAGAGAAAAAGAGGTCGTACAACACTATTTTGAGGGTCGTATAGTAGTTTGGAGGCACAGGAATCGAGGCAAGGGAGAGGCACGATTTTCTAAGTGTCTTGTTGTGGAAAATTAGTGCAGAAAAGTACAACTACAGTGCACAGAAATCGAGGAGTTATTTGTTGTTAATGAGACTGTATTTTGGAGACTAAACCACTGAAATCTGAGTGCAGATTTTGAGGTCTATGTTGTGTGGTCTTTAGCATGAAAAAAGAAGTTTGTTGGCACATTTTTCAAGATTTAATGTTGTGTATGTATTGTTGTGACTTGTTGTTGTAAACTTTGATATATTTCTCTAAGCTCAATAAGAAGAATCCCTCTTGACTAGTTTTCCCCTTGTGGGTTTTTCCAGGGGCATTGCCTAGAATTTTCGGTGTCAAATGTGTGGTTTATGTGTTGTTTGTTGTTCATTTTTCCACTGCTATATTTCTCATATTTCTTAGTCTTGTATTTCAGCTCAAAGTTCCAGTTGCATGAATGTGATTTTCTTGCTTTATTGGAGAATATATATTGGAAACTGAAATTTGTTATGGACTAAGTATTTGAAGTTTTATTTCTACAAACTTCTTGAAACATAAAATAAGAATTTTTTCTCCTACAAAATGGTTAGATCTTTTGATATTTCCCTCTTCTTAAAGCGTAGGAAAAGTTAGACTAGTTCTCATAGTAATTTAGTGACTACAAAATTGATATTTGTCTAGTGAACGATTTGTGACCCTTTACAATCTTTCCCCTCTCAAACAACATTAAGTTATTTAGAGGAGATATTCAATATCACCTCAACGTGTTTGTCTTATAAATTATGGAAATAACTCCTTGCAATTGGCTTAAAGATTTCTTAATAATATATGTTGCACCATCAATATTGTTGAAGCATATTAAATTTAAACCTTAGTTCCAACTTCAATATTACTTGCATTTTAGAACAAACCCTGTCCTCTTGTCTATTTCACCATCCAAAGCCTTACTATTCAACTAGGTCATCAATTTTCTTGTTCATACAGCTTGAGTGGGCCTAATGGTTAAGAACATGTGTTTCCTCTTAATAGGTCACAAGTTCAAATCCAGAGGGGGCTAGGGTATGTGTACCTTTGTAGACTTTACCAGTCAAATCGTTGGGCGGAGAGGGGTCGCTTGTCCCACAAACAAGGGGGTATCATACACCAATTTGGTGTGGCTTGGACGTGACCTTAAAAATAGATTATTATTATTATTATTATTATTATTATTATTATTATTATTATTATTATTATTATAGGGATCTCTCAAATGACAATTGCAAGGTGATTGGTCACAATAAACATCCACAATGCTTGTGAAAGTGTATCCTAGTTACAACTAAAAAATATAATGAGAATATAATCACATAATCGAACATATAAAGAGAAGAGGTGATCACATAAAGAGCATGCGTTGGAGATCAAGGTTTACAAAACATAAGGAAACAAAAACATCATTAATGTTGAAAGAAATCTTTACAATGAAATTGTTCATGATTGTCATATCAATATTGTCCTCCAAGTAGATATGTGGTTGAAAAGAAAGAAACATTAACAATGGCACAAATTTTCCCATTTATCTCATCAAATATAGGAAGATTTTGAGGAAAGAGCTCAAATCTATAATAGTGTTCGAACAAATTGTTTGGCAGGTGTGCCCTAGCCTACCCTTTGCAAAGGAATTTTTCATTGTTTATTGCGAGAAGTTGGAGGACAGATTGAATCTTGGAAGAAGACGTGTGTTTGTGGCACATGGTGAATCTCTTACATAGCTTGAAAAACCATGAAGATTTTATGGCAAGAGCTCAAATCTACAATGGTGTTCAAAGGAATTGTTGGGCACTTATGCCCTAGCTTTCCCTTAGCAAAGGAATTTTGTCATTGTTTATTGCGAGAATTCGAAGGATAGCTTCAATATTGGACGAAGATTCACGCTTTTTGCACACAATGAATGTCTTCCTAAAACTATGGTTTTCAATTTGGATTGTATGCATATGTCAATCTCCACAACCCCTATTTGGAAGACTTTCAAATTTGTCACTTCAATTTTGGAATGAGATCTTAGACTTGTAGAAAAATCAATTATTTTGATGACAACGAGATTGGTGATAGGATAAAGCTATATTTCAAGTAATCTCTTCCTAAAACCATGGTTTCCAATTTTTAATCCTATGAGTTTGTGACTCTACATAACCCCTATTTGGGTTAGACTTTCAAATTTGTTAGTTCATCTTTGGAATGAGGTATGGAGGTAATCGGTAACTCTATAGAGAATTAATCCATTTTAATGACATTAATAAGGATGGTGGTATAAATCTATATGAAAATATTTCCACGGAGGTGAATCAAAACAAAGGTATTTCAATTAGATTGATTCTAGTATTATAGTACACATCGAAATTGATCGTTGAACTAGACAAACATAGAGTTTAGATGCAAGTTTTGTGAAGAAGCAGCCACCTCATAAAGGTTTGTATAAAAATGTTACAAGAAGTTCACTATCAACATGGAGAGGAGGAAAACGTAGAGACCCCTCCAATAACAAATCAAAATGGATTTTGAGGAGTATAAAATGTACTTGGGTGAAACAATAACTAAAAGATAAGAAATCAACAAGCTCACTAGTAAATGAACTTTCAAAGAATGAATATCAACAAAAGAAAAGCCCGATCTAACATATTAAGAGAATAGAAAGATAAGCCTCAATCCTAGAAAACACAAATAAGGAATATAACAATGTCCCCCTCGTCAAACTCCAAGGTTCATCAAGAAATATATCCTTCATAAGAAAAAGATTCAAATGAAAATAAGACATCAAGGGGTTTGAAGTTCTCATTTGTCAAACCCTTGACATTCGCATGAGAGAGCTCATTTAAAGGAAAAGCAACAAGCTCAACTCATCCAATAAGTTAGTCCTAACTTAGTAGCTTGAGCACGCCTTTCCTATCAAATTGTTTAGATCTTCATGGTAGCTTCTCAAACAGTGAACTCCAAAACAACTTAAAGTAAAATAGATGTCCCATTTTATTGTTTCAGTTATCTTATCAATAGTGTTGTTTTTAATTGTTAGACATACACTATGTTGTAGCATGTCCCATTTTATTGTTTAGGTTATATTATCAATAATAATTTCAATTGTTAAAGATAGTATACCTTGATTTGTGCTCTCATTGTTTTCAACTACGGTAATCCAAGTTTTAGAAAGAGATCCAAATCTTGAAGGGGGATTTCTCCCCCCTCTAGATCTTAAGGCACTAGCCTTTTGTGCTTTGAGATCGACAATTAGAAAGGCCTCAAAACCCCAGGCGTCAAGATTTGTGAAAAAATTAAAAAGTATTATGGAGGTCCCTTTGATTGCTTCTTCATCAAGGCACATGGCATTGTTTCTGGTTGAGCGTGATCTAATTAGTCAATTCACAGTGATTTGGTCACCCTCTAGATCTATGGAAAATTGGGTCCAGAAGAATTGGCAAGTCATGATCAAAGGAAAACTCACTCATTACTTATGTGGAAGGGGTTTCTACGCCTTTATGGTTGAAGCCAAAGAAGACAGGGAGCTCAACTTCAGGAACGGCCTTTACATCTTCACCACTCAAGGAATGTACTTAAATCAATGGACCCCATACTTCAATCCTAAACATGATGTCCCCTCAATAGTTCTTGTACGGGTATGCCTCCCACATCTACTCCTTCACTATTGGAATGAAGATTCAATGTGTAGCATTGGAGATACCTTGGCTCACTATATAAACAAGTCAAAACCAAAGGATGGCATGTTTGCTTGTGAAAGACGTTGTGTGGAGGTTGATCTTGAAAAAAGGATCATGAAAGAAATTATTCTAACCCTAAATAATTGGAAACATGTGCAACCCTTGGACAGAGCAACTACTATTCAAATGCAAGACATGCCAAAAATATGGAAATTTAAAAAAAAAAATGCATAGGCATCCCAACCAACTCCAGACAAAGAAGACTAGTAGAAAATTGTAAAGAAGAAAATGAATCACAAACAACAAGTCATCGCTCTGCAGCCCAAATATATCCCTTAAACTTCAGGTCCCTTGGCTCCTTCAGTGTCCAAGCATGCAATGTTTGAGTCGCAAACAATCAAGATCCCTCCTAGCCAATGCATTGAATAGGCACAAAAATCCCCCAATTGCATCAAAGGAGGAAGCTCATCTTCTCATATGAAAAGGTATGAAATACTATCCCAAGAAGAGTTGATTCCTTATTTTAAGTTTTTTCAATTTCAAACCTTGCTCCTACTACATCAATCCCACCCAATGTGAATGCTCCTCCTGAGAACCCAAAAACGATGTCCCCATCACTTAATGAGGACACTATGTATGACCAACTAGAATAATTAGACAACCTCCCTAACAAGCATGAATTTTCCACACATATTCTCACCAGGAAAAAGGTTAATCAACAATTGGAGCAAGAAGATAAATAAGAAGAGGGGATGGAAGAAAGGCCACCCAAGTAATTTGGAAGGAATCTAGCAAAAGAAAAACATGAAGAAACGGATAATAAAGAAAAGATGTTGGGAATTCAAACCAATCTAGAAAAGACCTTACTAGCTAGATCTAGAACTACCAAAAATTTTGGAGCCAATGCATCATCGCAAGGCGGTAGTCACAAACCCCAAGTTAAATAATGAATATATTCTCCTAAAACTGCAAAGGACTGGGTAATTCTACAAAGAAGCATTGAGAAACTTAATCGGAACTAAAAAAACTATCATCGTCTTCCTCAAAGAGACCAAGTTGGAGGTTTTTGAAGCCTTAAAAACATGAAAGAAACAATGGAACATTGTTCACTGTAAAGTGTCCAATTCAAGAGGAGATTTTGGTGGCCTCTGTATGTTATGGAATTGCCATCTTCTGCAATTGGGTTTCATATATCAAACTCAACATTGGATCATAACTAATTTCATACATCAACAATCTATGAAGTGACTAAATATATTCAATACATGTATGCTAGCAACCTACATAGAAAAATGAATTTGTTGGAACACATTATTAGATTTAAAAGAAACGGAGCAGTCTCACAACAACATCATTACATGGGAATTTCAATGTGTTTTTAAACAATAAGGAGAAAAAAGTGGGGGAGCGTAATCAGGGACCATTTTCAAGAAAAAATGGAGGACCTTCTTGTTGAATGGGATATGGTAGACATTAAACCAAACAAAGGAAATTTCACTTGGTCAAATAAGAGGCTCAATCCAGGTTATATAGCAAAAAGGATTTATAGGTTTCTAGCGCACAGTTATTTCCTCTTGCAAGACAACATCATCATGTCTATAATCATTTCATCTACAGCTTTAGACCATAAGCATGTCACTTTGCACATTCGGGATTCACCGAACTTCGAGGCATGACCATTTCAATTCAAACCCCTATGGCTTCAAGATTCCATGGCAACAGACAAAATCTCCAAGGCATGGTAAATATCGGTCACGGGATCACCAATATTTTTTGGGGATCGGATGTTGAAGGCAGTCAAGCTTGCACTCAAAGAATGGGAAAAATTATCTTATATGTCCCTAAAAGAACATCTCAAAGGTTAGCTAGCCTCTATTGAGGAAAGAATGGAGTTTGAAGACATTACCACTGAACTTCAAAACTCAAAGAACACGACCTTCACAAAGCTCCACAAGGTACTCAGGGCCAAAGAGGAAATGTGGCGGCTTAAATCACGAAGTCGATGGCTAAAGTATGGAGACAAAAATACAACATTCTTTCACAGACAAGCTAAAGCAATAACGATAAAAAACAATCTTAAAGAGATAACCATGGAGGATGGAACAAAAATATGTGATTGTGTAGCAATAAAGGACATGGCCAAGACAAGTCTTTGTATTTTGAACAGGAAGGGGCTAACCCAAAAGTTAT
>ML826176.1:34140-63157 GCA_009831015.1 Picea engelmannii
ACAATGGGGATTAAATCCAATAACAATAATAATAATAATGACAAGATTAATCTGCAATGGGGATTTAATCCAATATTAATAAGAATGCTCTTCACAGTTACATTATTTCAACAAATTTGACATAATTAAAATTAATTTGCATCTAAAGACACCTCCAAGGGTGACGTTGAGGCCTAAAAGTAAAACGTTGAGACTAAAATGTGGGGTGTTTGGCCTCCAAAAGCCCAGATGATTCCCACACGTGCCACCAGGCTCATAAATGCCTCCAAATTGAAACCCTATCTCTGGATGACGTCTAGGGCTATGATGGTGACGTTCAGGGCCCTCAAGGGCTAACGTCCATGTGGAAGACCAAGGTCCCCCTGGGTCTAGGTCTTCCAGGGTGCCTCCAAAGGCAACGTTCTTCTTTTTCCCAATGCAAATCTTCGGTTTCTTCTTACCCCTGGTTGGAGTTGCAGCATCCATATGTGTGCTTTAAGCCCCCATGAAGGTCAGAGCTAATCATTCCCTCATGTGTATCTGTCCATCGGGCAAGATCCTGCAACAACAATAAGTACGTCCTCTAGGGGTTCATAAGTCACAGGGATAATAACATATAAATCAAATCCAATAATTAAATTACCCAAGCATGTGCATCAAACCCCCCTTTAACCCAAAGAAATGCTCAAAGACATTATGCAATTTGAAAAGTTAGGTTTGAAGAAGGTCTCAAGGTGTCATATTGGGCTAACCTCTCTTAAGTTTGTGGTGCTTCCCAGGTGGGATCTAATCCAAGTCGTGTAAGTGTATGAGGTGGCATGGGGTAGATGTTTGGGCATGGGGTGCATGTAATAACAGGGAAATGTAAATTCTTACTTGTGGGTGTCTTTGTAGAGGGCGAGTTGCCCCTTGTCGTAAATGCAATTGTTTCCTAGCCCATTCATTGCCTTTTACTCTTAGATTTATTTCTTTTGATATTTTTCTCTTGTGCTTCAAGGGAATAGTTGAGGACCACTGTTCTGGCTTGATGACCAGAGGTGACAGCATTATCCACAAACATTTCACGAAAATGAGAAGGTTGTCTCGTGATGAGACCTCCTTTCTCTTGGCTATGCCACCAAGATCCACTACTCTGGTTTGGTGACCATATATATGGTGGAGTCATACCGCTACATGCCCATGGTCATAATAGGTCGGCTAGTGATGACACCCCCTATCCATAAACTAATACCTTGAGTGTTTATGTTATCTTATGGGTCCCCTTTTCTTGCTGAGAAGTTTTTCACTGCTTTCTCGGGGATCCCTGGGCGAAGCATCTCGAAAGTTTCAACATTGGTTTTTAACTCTTGTCATCTACTCTTACCCTCTGGGCCTTTAGCCCCTTCTTCCCACGAGGTAAGGTACAACCCTTCCTAGTGTAGCCAATCCCAATGCCCAAACAAGGATAGGGGAGATGAAAGGAATAAAGATGGAAAATGGTAAATATGGAGGGAACAGACGATGACCATTCACATATCCACCCAGTAGCAACCCATCCTAAAGGGAAATCAACTTACTAGGGCACCATGTCACCCCTTCAGGTATGAACGAGGCAAAGAGAATAATTTCCAAGCAAACATTATGAAATGAAGAAGGATTCAATACAACATATTCAAGTGCTTCAAAAATCAGAGTAATACATACCATGATACCCAGACTCATTACCTCATGGAGCAAGACCCACCATTACTCCAGGACCAGGCTGGTGGGATGGACACTGCTGCTAGTGATAAGTGGACTGCACTGATGAAAAGAGGGGCCCTTTGGGGCCATGCCCAAGTCATCTTGCTCTCGGTACTCCATGTCTAGGACCTGTGGGCCTCGAGACGTGATCTCCTTAGTTATCCCTAGGCTAGGGGATAACAGGGATCAAAGACTCATCTCTTATGAACTTATCCCTAGGCACTAAACTTATTTGGAGAACAGTCATTGGTAGATTGGATTGGTGGAAGAAAACTTTGTGGAAGAAATATTTCAATGGAAGTTGTGAGATACACAGATGGCTAGTTGGACAATCACAAATATTCTCATATATGGAAGCTTCTCAAAGTTGCAGTCCCCACATCCACTCCAAAATAAATTGGATTCTCGGCAATGGAAAGGTGATTCAAATCTAGAAGGATAGTTTTATAGGAAACGAACCTCTAGAACAAAACAATGATATGCTCCCTTCAAAAACATGGATGGAAAACAAGAATTTAAATACTTTGTTTGATGTTTTGTTATGTTCTAAGAGCTTTGGTTGTTGGATTGATTGGTCATTTGGATCGCCTCCTCCTCATCAAGAATTGGGGTGCTTCGAAGTGCACGGTGAAGGATGGTTATATGCATCAACTCATTTATCTTCTCCTTCCCCGGTGATCATCCAAGGTATATGAATTCAATCCACGTCACATCTCCATTAACTAACACATGTTCCAACATCTCTCATACCAGTGTTCAAGTGTAGAGAGGGGATATGCAAGGACACAACTCCATCTCATTTGGATGCATGAATTAATTGTCGTCCTGTCTATTGAACTCTTCCTTATGGATTCTTATTGGAGAGGTAGGACAATGGAGTAGACCGAGGTTGGAATTCACAGCGGCTCCTGGAGTATCCTCAATCCAACTCGAACCCATCTAGTAAGAGTTGCCTTTGATCTCTATCTGGTTTATTGGGAATTTGGTCTATAACAACATTTAGGTGTATTCATTGGATAACTTCTAGAGTTCTTTACACATTTGGATATTTGGAATTTGTCTTTGTGTTCTAGCTCTGGATCAAAAGGAGTTTTCTCCCTCTACCTATGTTCTTTCGTAGCACCCATTCCTTTAGCTCTCTATATATCATCAGTAATTGGATTTTTTCACTCTATGCTCTGGTTTTTAAATATTTGGTATATGTCCTTCTGGTTATAAATGGGATTGGATGTGTTGGTTTCTTCAATTCAGTTATAAAAAAACTATTGAAGTATATTGCTCTGGCTATACTACTTTTAGGCCTGTGGAGTAGAGAACCTTCTTTGTGTGTTGGAATTAGCTTTGGTCATCTTGGCTCCAATTTGGCTCTACTACCCTCAACTATCTTTGTTTCAAGTTTAGAAATCATGGAGTAAAAGAAAATTTAAAAGATTTGGATAACTCTTCCAAGGCATGAAGAGTCTATCCAATGCAATATAACCTCTTTGTTTCGGTGTCATCTGAAGTCCATGAAAACAAACATCAATGTGCTACACATAATGCGACAATTGTGAATCTCGAACAGACATTAGATGTTTTGGAAGCAAAGTGCAATATGCTAAGGAACCTGGTCATCAACATTCATAAAGGTTCTCGCTCCATAGTGTCAAAATATAAGATGTCAATCAACTTTCTTCATGTCGATTACGAGGAGACAATACATCAAATGAAAGATGAGTCATGACATAATATCACATAGCATAATTCTCTTTCTTTTAATGTAGGACAAGACGAGGTTAATAACCATCATGTGTTCCACGAATCCTTGTGTTTTTCAAAGTGATTAGAATACTAGAGGATTTAATTAAGCAGTGTACTTTCAAGAACAATTGGGATGTAATAATTGTAGACATTTACAAACTCTCTTATGTGGCTTATGATAGTTGTCAATTTTGCTTGAGACTCTATATTAGTACTACTCGTATGCTTGTTAGCTACGCTACAACGTTTTTAATATAATATTCATGGTTCTGGTTTAAAAAAAGATACTATATATTGTATGTTGGAATTGGTTTCGATTTGGAGATTGGCATGCTTTTTCTTGGATCATTCTTAAAGGTAGTGAACTATTCAATAGATATGTACTCCCTTTTCTTTTGTTAATACAAATTCACTTCACATGTTTATTTTATTAATACAAAGCCATTTCACCCACAAAAAAATGTTAATGTTCACACCACTTTTCAAGGCATTGGAACAACTTATCTAGTAGGAAAAGGAACAACTTACAACCTCATTGTAGCAACATGCAAGTCTGAAATGTAATTACTCCATCAAAATTGAGCTTACAATTTACAAGAATAGGTATGCTTGACATTTTTTTCTAAATTGTTTATAAAATAATAGTATGGTGAAATTCTTCTTAATTATACTAGGATTGCATTTTCCTTCCTAAAATAATGTATTAATAAATATAAGCATTTCTATATATTTATTCCCTTGAAATAAGCAATAAGCAATCTTATCACCATAAAGCTATAGCTCCTTAATATATTCAATTCATCCCTCTTTTCAAAAGCCAGCTCCAATATTATTGGTTGAGATTCTCTAACTACTACCATAACGGATCTATTGTCATTATTAATGAAAAATATGTTTGGCCTCTAATTACCCATCTCATCAAGACATTGTAGCCACTAGAAGAAATAGCATTATCGGTTCTTTGCAATTCATGGGGTTACTCTTAACAAAAGAACATGCACATGTCATATGCATACCTACAGTAGATGACGAATTTTAAAAACACTTTTTTCTGATTTCATGTTTTGCCAATGTCTATTTAGCATCTTTCATTCTTTCCGTGATCGCAATTACACAATTCTCTCTAGTGAAATATAATCTTCCAACAAATTCCAATTTTTCAGATGATCTGTGGCATTGTTTCTGTTTTGTATTCTTGCAAATGTGGCGAGTACAGATCATGAAAACATTTCTCCAACTATACCACCAGCAATAAGATTTTACATCCTAGTTATAAAAGTTTTGATAAGAATGACATTCCTAAAATTTCCATAAATATTTCATTAAAAGTTTCACCTACATCATCTATACAAACCATTCTTAGCTTCAAACCACTAGTACATCCTTCATATATCCCAGTGATTGATGCAACCAAAGAATATTAGCAGTTTATGATTCACTAATAATTAGCCATTACAGGCTAGGTTTGCAATTCAAATACCATCAGGGCCAAAGGATTATTCTCATTAAGACTTGGTCGGGATATCAAAGCTAGACACATGGATTACAAGGAACTTAAAGAAACCAAGCAAGAGTTGCAACGACACAAGGAATCCATATGGGAACATGGCAACACTCTTCAATCAATTTCAATCCAAGCATTCAATTCCAATTCCCAGGTGGAAATCATCATGGGTATCCTTCTACAACAACAAAAAGCACATTAATGCATTGGAGATTGCAATTCAGGAAATGCACCACCTTTTGCTTCACTTATTTGATGAAAAACACTTTAAACCTCACAATTGGGTTCATACTGCAAATTCATTCCCTACTCGGCCAGAAAAGGGCAAAAAAGTCCAAAGTCATACAGCCCAGGTTGAATTTTGGAAAGCAATTATGCATCCAGATAGAAGATGAGGATGCAGCAACTGGTAGACTCTCTTTGACTTTTAATCAGATATGTTCTTCAAAGTCCTTCGAATATTAGGTATCATTTGTTGAGTATATACTATATACTACTAGATAATTTAGAATAATGATGTACTGGAAGCTTCCCTCAACTGGTGGCCCTAGGTTGAATCAAGATGTTTTTTGGTGTACCAACCTCTGGCGAGAAGCCATTTTTCTTGTAACTTTGTTGAGAGCTTTGTTGCAACCCTTATTTAATAAAAATTCTCCAGTTTCAGTTTTAAAAGAAAAATTAATTAGCCAGTACTTTTCGGAGCTTTGATGTGTCATCAATCAAGTTACTGACCATCTCCAACCATTAATGGAATCCACGGCTAACCTCTTTACTCCAATCTACCATGGAAAAGAACCTATATCATAGGCTTTATATATTTGGCAGTAAGTGATATTGTTGTCAACATGTTTTCCATGTCACTTCAGCATTGTTAAATAACCCTTAACACCATAACATCATTTCATGTACAGGCCACCGCTGCAATAACTTAACACCATTTAATGGAATCCATGGATAAACTCTTCACTTCAATTCACCATGTGGCCAAGAACCTGCATTATAGCCTTCATATTTTTTGTTGTTAGTGATATTATTGTCAACACGTCACTATAGCATATTACATAACCCTTAACACCCTAACATCAGTTTGCATACAGGCAGTTAGAGCAATAAGGCTAACTAGTGTAACAACCTTAATATGTTAATCTCGGCTTTAGTCTGTTCCATAGTTTTAAATGTGAAAGAATTTGAATTATTAGTATTAACGTGTAAATTTTAATTACATCAACCCACAATAACTCTAACACTAAACCAATATTAATTAGTAAACTAGTGTTTTTAAATTTAGTGCTTCAAGTTGTGGCTTAACATTAATGGAGCACTTGCCACGATGATTACCCAGGTGCAAAATCAAATGGGCATGTTATTTTGAGGTGCAGATTGTTTTAATGTGGCAACATGAAATATCCTTGATCCAATTGATCTGGATATCTATTGTTGAACTACTATTTATTCACTGAGATCTGATACTCTAGGGGTTTCTGGATGCGTTTGAGTTAATGTGTGAACATGTTTGGTGATTTTTGCATGTTTGTTTCATTCATTAAGTGTTTTAGCAATATAAAGATAATGCATGCGAAAGAAAGGACAACACATCTCACTAATATATATAATGAGGAAAACGCAAGATATACAATACTAAGTTGGAAGCAGATATACTAGTCATCAGTTAAATCTCATAGATTGTCACTGGAATACAAATCAACTAACAAGAAATACCCGTGATCAGAAGAATGAAGGTTGATCTGTGCATGCACAGATAGATCAACAAAATGCAGTCTAGAAGCTCACAGCAACTGCTACAAATACCAGAAAACTCGCACTGATGTCGATACCTGTCGGAATGGACTGGAAACTGTCTCAAAAAAAGCGCCCTGGCCTCTAGGCCAATCCTGGTAACTTTCGGACTAAAGATCTGACCTCTGAAGCTCTGGATGTCACCCCCAGGGGGTTTGCGCACCTCCTGGGATGTGGGAGTGCACCCTAGTTATCTCACCAGCGGAATCTGACGATGTATGACTCGAAACGATCTTGGCCTCCTTTGTAATGGGTCAAAAGGGTTTCCTCGGATCTGCTCTGGAATACCCCCTGGAACCCCAAATGTGCTTCCTCAAGAGTTGCACCCTAACTGGTTGTTTGTTGTGTTATGGGAGATTCCACAGTCGAAAACTGACGAATGGTGGCTCAAAGGATGCGCCCTGGCTAGCTCTCAAATGGGTCGGAAGGAATCTGCAAAATATTGATCTATCTCGTGCAGCCACACAAACCCTCTCTCTAACCCTTGTGCCCCCACTGGCTGAGTTGCGCAGTCACTGAACTGGATCCCTAAAATGCACGGTGAAATACCTGGATGGTATCTCGGATAAGCTAGAGTGTGTCTCTCAACACTGAAACCGATCAATGGTGGTGGTTTCCTCAAGAAATCCACAAAACAACAAGGGAGTCGATTTCCTCCTCTGCAAATATCTCAACATCAAATCATAACATAATGAAGAATTAGGTTGAATTCTTATACTCTTCTCGATCTAATTCACCATTGACATCACTTAAGTTAGGCGCTTTTCCTCCTAAGGTGAATAATAAATTAATTAAGTCCCCCTTTAACACTTTGTCATTCTATTTCCTCGTTGACTTAGGCTTAAGTGACTTTTCCTATGCTTTTTGGCTTAATTCATCGTTTAGCCACCAAATCACCCTTATTTCTGTTGATATTATGGTAGCTGCGGGAGGTATTGACCTCCACTTGTGACCTTTGATGAGATTAGAATATTCGAGGAAGCAAGAGAAACCTTTAAAAACTTGGACATAACCCTAGAAGAGAAGTTGGCTAAAGAAAATATTTTATATTGAGTCTTTAGCACACCCAAAAAGAGAAGTCGGCCCAGACAACCTGGAAAAAGCAGTATAAATACAGGACGCCAATTCTCATTTGAGACAGATATCTCAGAATTGCAGAAATCCTCTTGTGCGCACTGCAGAAGTCTAGTAGTGCGCAAGTCTGGGGAGCAGCTGCAGCTGCAGCTGCAGTCCTACAATCTGTATTTTCGGTTTTTCTGCGTTGGACTTTCTGATTAGTCTTGGTTATCTTTGCTTGGTGCATTAGCCTTGGTTGGCTATTGATTTGCTACCGGAATTCTTCTCTCTGTCAAGGTCAAGGTGCTCGGGGGTGGCATTAGTGCCTATGTTTGGGTGACAATATTGCTATATTGTCTATGGTTAAACGAGCACACCCACTTTTCTAACAGGTTATGGGCCCGCACCTCCATTCAGTCTAACCACTGGAAGGAAGCTAAGCCATAAGGTTATCAAGTTCATTGAAGAACTAATGCTAGGGTTTCTAGCAGGGGCAGTTACTAAAGCATTGTCACTAGGGTTACTAGCAGGTGCAGTTGCAGAAGCCCTAAAACTCTTGCCTAGCACCTTATGATGGAATACCTTACTGAAGGAGAAGAAGTTCTAGTGCACCTTAGTCCAGCGCACCTCTTGGCACTCTCAGAAGGCAAAACCGTCAAGGTTGAGATTTTGGGTCAAAGCTTGACCAGTTATCAGTCAACAGAAATCATGAATGAAAAGACGGATCATCTACACTATTCAACGCTCACAGAAACTCTTGAAGATGACATGTGGATAATTGACAGTGGAGCTTCCAGGCATATGACATGAGACCAAGCCAGACTCTCTAATCTAAATGAAAAGAAGACATCGTACAAGATAGAACTTGGAGACAAAAACACATATCTAGTCGAAGGAATTGGTTAAGCCTCCGTCAAATTGAGAACAGGTAACAATGTTCATTTGAGCAATGTCTTATATGTACATGATTTAGAAAAGAATCTTGTATCCATATCTTGCCTAGAAGACAAAGGAAACAGAATAGTCTTTGTAGATGGAAAAGTATTATCTTGGTCTAGAGACTCCAGCATAGAGAACGCGAGAGTTATTGGAACCCGTGAAGGAAGACTATACAGACTACTAGAACAAAATGATGATGCTCTTGTATATGATGAAGTCAATGCCAATGAACTTTGGCATAGAAGGAAGGTATGCTCATATCAACTATCAAGCATTACCTTTCCTCAAAAAGATGGTTGTGGGAATACCAGAACTACAATCTACACATGAAGGAATTTACAAGGGATGTGATCTTGATAAGAATGTTAAAAAACCATTCTCAAGCAGCGATAATAGATCTAAGGAAATCCTAGATCTAATACATTCAGATGTTTGCGGTATGATATCAGTCAAATCTCTAGGAGGTTCTATTTACTATGTAATCTTCATTGATGATTACTCAAGAAAAACTTGGTTATATCTCTTGAAGACCAAGGACGAAGTTTTCAGCAAGTTTCAAGAATTCAAAGCAGACAGAGAACCTCACAAACAAAAAAATTAAGACCTTGAGAACAGATGATGGAGGAGAATACACATCCAATGAATTTGTTGTCTTTTGCAAATCGACAGGGGTTAGGAGGGAGCTAATTGTTCCTCATAATCCTCAACAAAATGGTGTAGCAGAAAGGAAGAACGGATCTATTGAAGAAACTGTAAAGGCACTATTGAACGATCAAGGTTTATCTATGTATATGTGGGGAGAAGCAGCCATGACAGCAATATATGTTCAGAACAGAAGTGTCCACCGCATATTGAAGGATATGACTCCAGAATAAGCCTTCTCAAGAAAGAAACCTAATGTGGAACACTTAAGAATCTTTGGATGCCATGTTTACTTTCACATCCCCAAGGATAAAAGGAAGAAATTAGAACCCTCAGGAAAGAAGGGCATATTCATGGGATATAGTGAATCATCCAAGGCCTACAGAAACTATATCCTGAAACAACATAAGGTTGAAGTCAGCAGAGACGTAACCTTCAATAAAAAGATGGTTTTCAAGAAATCCGTAGAAGAAACTATAGAAGAAGAACAGTATGAAGAGCCTAATAAATAAAGCACATGTCTTCCAGAAAGTCAGAATGAAGAAACAAAACAACTTGATCATCTGATGCAACCATGTGAAACTATTGAATCAGAAACTATACCCAAAACCAAGAAACGTCCAGTTTGGCTTGAAGCTACCCTACAAGAAGCAGAAAAACTCAAAGCCCCAAGTGGCACCTTCAGAAGAAAAAAAATCCCAAGAGATTCTTCAGCTATGCAGCATGTATGACAAAGCTTCTAAATGAAGAACCCACCACATTTGAAGAGGCAGTGCAAAAGAAACAATGGAAAGAAGCCATGACAGAAGAACACCAGTCCATCATGAAAAATGATGTATGGGAAATTGTGCTTAGACCTAAAGAAAAATCAGTAGTAACTTCAAAATGGGTCTATAAGATCAAACATGCAGCAAACGAAAGCGTGGACAAATACAAAGCAAGGTTCGTAGCTAAAGGGTTCTCCGAGAAGGAGGGAGAAGATTATGACGAGACATTTGCTCATGTTGTTAGATGTACTTCTATTAAAGCCATTATGTCTCTTGTTGCTTCCATGGGATGGAGTTTACACCAGATGGATGTAAAAACAGCTTTCCTCAATGGAGCAATCGAAGAAGAAGTATACATTGGACAACCTCAAGGATTTGAAGTACACTCCAGAGACACTCATGTTTGCAGACTAAAGAAAGCGTTATATGGACTCAAGCAAGCTCCAAGAGCTTGGTATGCCAGAATAGACAGCTACTTAATAAGACTTGGCTTCTCCAATAGTCATGCAGATCCAAAACATTACTACAAAGTCTTGAACAATGCACCTGTGATTCTACTGCTATATGTCGACGATTTATTCTTGACAGGTGAAGAGTCTCTCATCATCTAGTGTAAGAAGGAACTAGCTTCTGAGTTCGATATGAAAGATCTTGGTCTCATGCATTATTACTTGGGACTAGAAGTACGGCAGAAGCGTGGTGAAGTATTCCTTGGACAAGGAAACTATGCAGTGAAGATTCTTCAGAAGTTTGGAATGATGGATTGCAAATCCATGGACACTCCTATGACCACAGATATAAGGAAAGTAAGAGACTCGGATTGTGATCCAGTAGACCCGTCCCTATATCGACAATTGATTAGGTCGTTGATGTATTTAGTGAATACTCGACCAGATATTTTCTTTGCTATAAACACACTAAGCCAGTTCCAGGTGGAACCCAGACATGAGCATTGGATTGCTGCAAAGCATGTTCTAAGATATATTTGTGGGACGCTAAACTATGGTTTAAGATATACCACATCCAGCGATATACAGCTTCATGGATTCACAGATTCGGATTGGGCAGGAAGTGCAGAAGACAAAAGGAGTACTTCAGGGATGTGTTTCAGCTTGGGCTCCGCTATGATATCATGGGGCAGCAGGAAACAGAAGTCTGTCGCACTCAACACAACAGAAGTAGAATATATTGCAGCATGTGGGGCATGTACAGAAGCAGTATGGCTAAGAAAGCTGATTTTTGGATTATTTGATCAAGTTCCAAATTCGACCATAATATACTGTGACAATCAGAGTTGTATAAGGCTATCTGAACACCCTGTGTTTCATGAACGGTCGAAACACATTGAGATCAAATACTACTTTATTTGAGATAAAGTCCAGGAAGGAGAAGTGAAGCTCTAGTATATCCCCACAGATGAGCAGACAGCAGATATCTTGACAAAGCCTCTGTCCAGGATAAAGTTTGCATACTTACGAGACAAGTTGGGGATCGTAGAGATAACTCCCTTAGCTGAAAGGGAAGAGATGGCTCTCCAGGTTGGGAGGGAGCACTGACATATCATTGATTTATGGACAGTCATTTTTCAGTTCGAAAAATGGTCCTGAATGAGGAGTTCCTTTCCAGTTCGGAAAGTGGTTTGAGATTTTTGACAGACAGGCATTTTCTAGTTCGGAAAATGGTCCAGATCGGACGGTAATTTTCGTAATGAAAATGGTTCGATAAATTGTTGATGTACCATAGACAGTGATTCCCCTTGTGGCAAGTGTGTGGGAATGGTCTAGGACAGCTTTCTTCTTGGCATTCACTCTCAATAGTGGTCAAGTAGAATGGTCTGCCTCATCAGGCAGTCATTCTTTCGAAGTTCACAGTTGTGAGCAGTGTCGAATAATGGTATGTTTTGGAGGTTGGTGCAAGACAGTCATTTCCTTAGGAAATGGTCCAAACGGTCCTAGGGAAGACTCATTCTCTCTAGGTTGCACTTTGTTTAGTGCCGGAGGAATGGCCCAATTAGGTGAATAGTTCAGGCTCAGAAATCAGGACAATTATTCTTCTATGCTTGAGAAGAATAGTCCAGATAGCTCATGGTTGATGTTTTACTTTTTGAGGGCAGATGTTTTACTTTTTGAGGGCAGATGTTCTTCCAGATCTCACAAATGTGAGTGGAAGAATGGCCCAGATGACTTAGTTGATATCATGATATTGTTTTCTGTGCAGGTTGATATCAGATGTTATGATTGCTATGGAGATTGTCTGTCTCTAGACATTAGATGTATGCTATTGTGGTGGATGTGTTCCACTGGTTGTGACTATGTGTCACTGATTGAGAAGTTGTGTACTACTTGGTGTAGTTGTGTACCACTGGATAGTAGTTGTGTACTATCAGATGACATTGTACTAATTGTCATGGAGATTATCCAGTTGTGTTCTATCAGATGACATTGTACTAATTGTCATGGATATTATCCAGTTGGATAATGATGACGGTGCTCGTGATTTGATCATGAGATAGCCTGTGTGGCTATAATGATGCTACCGGTTGAATGGTATGTTTGTGCTCAAGACCATTACTTGTTATACCTCCCTAGCTAGGAGGGAGTGTTGATATTATGGTAGTTGCGGGAGGTATTGACCTCCACTTGTGACCTTTGATGAGATTAGAATATTACAGGAAGCAAGAGAAACCCTAAAAGACTTGGACATAACCCTAGAAGAGAAATCAGCTAAAGAAAATATTTTATATTGAGTCTTTAGCACCTAGAAAGAGAAGTCGGCCCAGACAGCTTGGAAAAAGCAGTATAAATACAGGACGCCAGTTCTCATTTGAGACAGATATCTAAGAATTGCAAAAATCCACTTGTGCGCACCGCAGAAGTCTAGTAGTGCGCAAGTATGGGAGCAGCTGCAACTGCAGTCCTGCAATCTGTATTTTCAGTTTTTCTGGGTTGGACTTTCTGATCAGTCTTGGTTATCTTTGTTTGGTGCATTAGCCTTGGTTGGCTATTGATTTGCTACCGGAATTCTTCTCTCTGTCAAGGTCAAGGTGCTCGGGGGTGACATTAGTGCCTATGGTTGGGTGACAATATTGTTATATTGTCTATGGTTAAACAAGCACACCCACTTTTCTAACAATTTCTTCTCTTGTTCCATGTTTGTGCATGACGATAGTCTACGGGAACAAATAGACTACTAAGTCACTCCCTGCTGGCCTACTCTTGGGAACGAGACATCACAGTCCTCCCTTCTCGAGATTGCTTGTCCTCAAGCAACATCAATCCTAGGTGCTGCAAAATATGTTCTCCCTCCCATGTGGCATCCTCCACTAGAAGACCCCTCCATCGAACCAAGCACTCCATGATGACCCTTCTCCTCAACCTGCACTCTCTCTGCTCGAGCACCTCCTCCGGCACTAGCTCCAACTGGCACTCCTCATCCAAGGGTAGCAACTCCTCTGAAATGATGACATGTTGTCCCACTACCTTTTTAAGGCAAGAAACGTCAAAGACGTTATGAATCTTGCTACCCTCTTGTAGCTCTAGCTCGTATGCCACCTCGCCTACCCTTCTAATGACTCTGTATGGCCCATAAAATTTCAACTTCAGCTTCTCTACTCCACTCCTCTTCAATGAGGACTGTCTATATGGTTGTAATCGTAGAAAAACTAAGTCCCCTACCTCGAAATTGCGCTCTATCCTCTGCATGTCTGCGTAGATCTTCTGTTGGTTCTGAGCCACCTACAAGTTTTCCTTCACTGCCCGCAGAATCCTCTGGCTCTCCTCCACCCAATCTTTGGCCCCTGGGACCCTGCTATCCCCAAACACAGTCTCCACAAAAGAGGGTGCATCGCATCCATACAATGCTCTGAATGGGACATTCTGATAGACATATGGTAAGTCCTATTGTAGCAATACTCACCCATGTGCAACCATCTCACCCATGTGTGTTGTTGCCCTCCCACATAGTTCCTCAAATACCCCTCCACCCATTTTTTGACAATCTTTGTCTGTCCATCTGTCTGTGGGTGGTAGTTGGTACTCGTGGCTAGCTTTGTGCCCACCAACCAAAAAAGCTCCTGCCAAAACACGTTGATGAAGAGCCCATCTCTATCACTGACTATCTGCCTGGGTAAACCGTGCAACCGGAATACCTCTCTGAAAAACAACTCTGCTACCTGTATGGCCTTGTAGTCTGTGGATATGGCAAAAAAATGTGCAAATTTGGTCAGCCTATCGACCACAACAAATATACAGTGCTTGCCCTGCACTCGAGGAAGGCCTGTAATGAAATCCATAGAAATGCTCTCTCATTTCTGCTCTGGAATGGGTAGAGGCTGAAGTAACCCCGCGGGGTGTGTCTACTCGGACTTATTCTACTGACAATTCGTGCACTCACAGATGTGTTTCACTACATCATCCTTGAAACCCTTCCATGAGAATCTCTCCCTGATCTGCCTATACGTTTTGAAGTACCCCTGATGCCCAACTGTAGGCGAATCATGACACACCTTCAGAATCTTCCCCTTCAAGGTAGATTTTGGAACCAAGTAGATCTGGTCCTTGTAGAAAATGACGTCATCTAGAACCCAGTACCTATCATCAACCATCTGTCCATCCATCACCTCACAAGCAAATTTGTTTTTGGAGTACACCA
Organism: Picea engelmannii; assembly: GCA_009831015.1. Taxonomy (NCBI): domain Eukaryota; kingdom Viridiplantae; phylum Streptophyta; class Pinopsida; order Pinales; family Pinaceae; genus Picea; species Picea engelmannii. The sequence continues at coordinate 48,937 of ML826176.1, forward strand.
ACAAATGAGCTTTCCAATCTGTGCAAATGTCCATCATCGAACACCCCGGTGGCCTCCTGGACAAGGCATCTGCTACGACATTCATCTTTCCTTTGACATACTCAATGTCAAAGTCAAAGGCTTGGATCTTTGAGACTCACTTTTGTTGTCTCTCACTGAGGTCTTTCTGATCCAGGAAATACTTTAGACTGTTGTGATCAGTCTTCACTACAAATCTGCTACCTACCAGATACTAACTGAATTTGGTTAAGGCATGCATGATTGCTAGCATTTCCTTGTCGTAAATAGGGTAGAGTATCTCCGACTTGTTGAGCTTCCTTCTCTCAAACACAATGGGGTGGCCTTCCTGCATCAAAACTGCTCCAATCCCCACCCCTGATGTGTCGCACTCTAAGACGAATGGCTGTGAGAAATCTGGAAGGGCTAGAACAGGGCATGTGCTCATGAGTCATAACCTCCTTCATCTTCTCAAATGTCTGTTGTGCCTCCTCTGTCCACTGAAAGGCACCCTTCTTGGTCAAATTTGTGAGTGGTGCTCCCAACTGTGAAAAGCCTCTGACGAACCGTCTGTAGTAACTGCATAACACAAAAAATCCTCTCAGCTCCGCGAGGTTCTTGGGTGTTGGCCAATCCGAAATGGCCCTGATCTTCTCCTGATGAACTTGTACTCCCTGCTCATTGATGATATGCTCCAAGTATAGTAGTTCTCTCATGCCAAACTCACATTTGGACTCCTTAGCATATAATGATTGTGCCTGCATAATGTCCAAGACCTCCTCCAAATGTGCTAGATGCTCATCCCACATCCTTTTGTAGATCAATATATCATCGAAGAATACCAGAAGGTATTTCCTCAATTGCCCTCTGAAGATGTGGTTCATGCAAGACTGGAAAGTGGTAGGTGCGCTGGTCAATCCAAACAGCATGACCAAGAACTCAGAATGTCTGAAATGGCATATGAATGTTGTCTTCTCTATATCCTGCTCCCTGATGTTGATATGATGATATCCTAACCGCAGATCAATCTTGGTGAAGAAAACTGCCCCATGTAACTCGTCCATCAACTCATCTATGCGCGGAATGGGGTACCTATTCTTGATCGTTTTCTTGTTGAGCGCTCTGTAATCAATGCACATCCGCAATGTGCCATCCTTCTTCAGTACCAGAACGACTGAAGAGGCAAAAAGACTCATGTTGGGCATGATGTGCCCCATCGCAAGCAATTCTTTGATTGTTTTCTCAATCTTGTCCTTGAATCTCTTGGGGTGCCTATAGGAAGCGATGATCACCGGTGTAGCCCTTGCCTCCAACTCGATCGTGTGCTCAAATCCCCTATCTAGTGATCTCCTTGGTGGTATCGGCCCAAACACTGGCTCATACTGACTTAGAAGCTCTATGATCTATGGATGGTAATGCTCCCTACTCTCTGAATCCTTATGTGTGGTGATCAAACACTTTGCTGCATAGGCCACATCACTATGACGAAAGATCTGCTCCATCATTTTTGTCGATACTGCTCATGGTGCTCCTATAGACATGCCTCCAGTACCACTCTCGATCCACTAGCGTCTTTGAAGCTCATGGTCAACATTTGATAGTTGAACCCAATCTCCCCCAATGAATATAACCATTGTACCCCCAATACGACATCAATATCTAATAAGTCAACTACACAGAAAGTATATGTCATGGTGTAGTTGCCTAGTTTGACCTCTATGTCTAGGATCTTGTCCAAACATGTCATCGTCTATCCATCTTCCACTGCCACGTGGAATCCCTCAAACTCCTCAATGTGTAACAACCTCCTGGTTATCAAGGACGCATCTATGAAATTGTGAGTGGCCCCACCATCAACTAAAGTGGTCATGTGTTGCCCCTGTACAAGGCCCTTGAGCCTGAGAATGTTGTACCTGGGTACTCCTGAAAGGGTTGCTATGGTTCCCCCTTTCACCTCTCTACGAGGTCTTGTCTCCTCCTTAGGCGATGCCCCTGCTGATATCTGAGGGTTTCTTCGATTGTTGCTTTGGCCCATGTGTAGTCTCATCCTCTGAATCATTGTCTGTTTTTGCCCTGATATCCTCATCCTCCTCCTCGATGCCTGATTCCACTTCAATGTAGTGGATATGTCCCTTTCCCATGCATCTATGCCCTCGGACCCAAGGGTCTTTGCAAGAGAAGCAAAGCTTCTTCCTCATCAACTCTCGTCCCATGTCATCATCTAGCTTGGGCTTACCCTTCCATTCACTTTGAGGATTTCTTTGATCCTTGACTCTCTATGGTACAAAGGGTGTGGTAAAGGTTTTGGGTTTTAGCGTTGAGTCCCCCATGTCTCTCGTGCGCACAATGGCCTCCTGTAAGGTGTGAGGCTTGAAATCCTTAACCCAACCCCTCAATGGCTCTGTCAATGCCTCGATGAATAACATCACCAGTCTGTGCTCTGATATATCGGATACAATCACTGCCTTCCGCTGGAACTTTGTGATGAAGACCTCAACTGATTCGGTCTGCCTCAACTGTGTAAGGTCCCTAAAGTGGAGCTCTAGATCTCTCATGTCAAATCTCTCCATCAACCTCTCAGTAAACTCCAAATATGAAGTAATATGGTTGAGACCCAAGGTCACCAGCGCATGGTACCACCACTCGTGGGCCTCCCCCTCCAAGTGCAATGTGGCAACGCTGATAGCTTTCGACTCTGTCATCGGGTTAAGCTTGAAGTATGTGTCAAGCTTCTGGACACATGCCTGAGCTGAGCAACGTGATGATCCATCGAAAGTAGGAATGTTCAACTTTCCCACTTTCTTGATGAAATCCATGTTATGAGTTTTCACATTGCCTCTCTGTGCCTCCCGGGGTCTGTTTCGATATATGATCGAACAGTAGTCCATCAAACTCATGTCTGCATGGAACTCTGGTCCTAGTGCCAAGTAGTCTCTCATGTACTCCCCGAATGGATCTTGTGGCACCACCTGTCCCTGACCCGCATGTCCTCCCGCCTGTCCTGGTTGTCCCAATGGTTGTCCCCCCTAGAATTGTGGGTATAAAGGTCGGGGAATCCTCTCAGATGATGTGTAGGCTCGTACTGGTGAAGGGTGTGGACTAGCTCCGCCCTGAGATCCACTAGAGCCACTGGCCCCACCTCCCTGGTGTCCTCCTGAACCACTCGCTCCTCCTGCGGCGTTGGCACCTATAGTGCTCATGCTATGGTGGAGCATTTGTGCACTGATAGCCATCTGTTGTATGGCGTTCATCATATCCCTATGTCCTCTAGCTAGGTCATTCAACATGGCCTGTGTACTGTCAATATGTGTCTTGGGGCCTTTCCCCCTGCCCTCGGGTGTCCCACGCCTGTCACCCGTAGTCCTCTCTATCTCGTCCTCTATCTCTACCTCCCCTTCGATTTCTACCTCCCCTATCTCTGTTATGACCTCTACGGTATTGAATGTACTCATCCCCAATATGTCATCGTCCCTCTAGGTATTCTTCACCTGTTCTCGAAGTCATGGGGTCATGGGAAGCACTTCTTCACAGGTTGGCAGGAAGAAGGCTCTGATACCATTGAAATATGCATAATCCAGATGATCTGGATATCTACTGCTGAACTATTGTTTACTCACTGAGATATGATACTCTAGGCGTTTCTAGATGCGTTTGAGTTAATGAGTGAACATGCTTGGTGATTTTCGCATGTGTGTTTCATTCATTTAGTGTTTTAGCAGTATAAAGATAATGCATGTGAAAGAAAAAACACAACTCACTGATATATATAATGAGGAAAAAGAAGGAAATACAATAATAAGTTGGAAGCAAATATACTAGTCATCAATTAGATCTCATGGATCGTCATTAGAATACAAAACAACTAACAAGAAATATTTGTGATCAAAAGAATGAGTGTTGATCTGTGCATGCACGAATAGATCAACAAAACGTGGTCTGGAAGCTCATGGCAACTGTTGCAGATACTGGAAAACTTGCCCTGATGGCGATACCCGTCAGAATGGACTAGAAATTGTCTCAAAAGAAGCGCCCTGGCCTGTAGGTCGATCCTGGTAACTGTCGGATTGAAGATTCGACCTCTGAAGCTCTGGATGCCACCCCCTAGGGGTTTGCACACCTCCTAGGTTGTGGGAGTGCGCCCTAGTGATCCCACTGGCGGAATCTGACGATGTATGACTCGAAACAATCGTCCAAGCCTCCTATGTAATGGGTCGGAAGAGTTTCCTCGGATCTGCTCTGAAATACGCCCTAGAACCCCAAATCGGTTTCCTCAAGAGTTGTGCCTTAACTGGTTGTTTGTTGTGTTCTGGGAAATTCCACCATCGAAAAATGATAACTGGTGACTCAAAGGATGTGCCTTGGCTAGCTCTCAAAATGGGTCGGAAGGAATCTGCAAAATACTGATATGTCTCATGGTGACACAAACCCTCTCTCTAACCCTTGTGCCCTCACTGACTGCGTTACGCAGTCACTGAACTAAATCCCTGAAATGCATGGTGAAATACCTGGATGGTATCTCCGATAGGCTAGGGTGTGTCTCTCAACACTGAAACCGATCAATGGTGGTGGTTTCCTCCAGAAATCCAAAAAACAACAAGGGGGTCGATTCCCTCCTCCTCTGCAAATATCTCAACATCAAATCATAACATAATGAAGAATTAGGTCAAATTCCTCCCTTTATACTCTTTTCAATCTAATTCACTATTGACATCACTTAAGCTAGGCATTTTTCCTCCTAAGGTGAGTAATTAATTAATTAAGTCCCCATTTAACACCTTTTCATTCTATTTCTTCGTTGACTTAGACTTAAGTGACTTTTCCTATGCTTTTTGGCTTAATTCATCGTTTAGCCACCAAAACACCCTTATTTCTCCTATTGTTCCTTGTTTGTGCCAAACTATAATCTACAGGAACAAATAGACTACTAATTCACTCCATGTTGGCCTACTCTTGGGAACGGGACATCACAGAACACATTGGCTCCGTAATAATTTCAAAGTGTTGCTCATGCAGTGTTTTATAGATGAGGCCATATGCAACTCTCACGTGAATTAAACTATGTAGCCTTCTAAGTCAAACATTGATTCTATAATAAAGTCAAAGTGCCACTAATAAGAGTGCACGTGCTACAAGGCCAAATCCAAGTCCTAGGTGAATTTAACCTTCGTCAACAGAGGTCTTCTCAATATAACGTTGATCTTATAGAGTTATATGCATTCTCTTGTCGCATAGGGTTTTTTGACCCAAAAAAGAGAGCAATAATTTTAAAGTTTTAATGCAATTTCTTATATGAACTCTATTTATCATAAAAAAAGAGTCACCCAAATGGTAATAATAAGATATTCCTTAAAAGGGATCTTTGCAGTTTTTTCTACAAAACTCAACACAACATGCATAACAAACATAAAGAAGCTAGCCCCAAGCATACCTAACAACCTCTATGCTCTTGCTTATAATACGTAACATGTTAAAGACTTCTGCTTGTCATAACCTTTGTACAAAATTACTGTTTTGAGTCTAAAGTCATCAAATATCCTGGGTACAAAATGTTTAGTAGACTCTACTAGGCAACAAGTAACTCAAGACACCCACAGCATTGAAATTCTACAAAATGTTTTGTAGACTGTACAAAGAAACAAGTAACTCTAGACACCCACAGCATTGAAATTCTGCAGGTCTTCTATTTCATATTTAGTATCCATATTAAACAAATAGATTATGTTGCATATGAAGCAATACTAGTTTCGAGTTTAACATGCTGCATAGCATAAAGCCCCCAATATCAAATAAAACCAATATCTTAAATCCTTTCAGAGTTATATCCAATTGTATGTCTGAAGAGCGAACTACAAGAATAAGAGCATACAAATTTACCCCCACATTCTACATTCTAGTCTCACATCAAGAATTTCTACAAAATTTGAATGCATTTATTTTTAGAAGAATTGAAACTCTCATCCTGACATGCAGCACAATGACAAAGTGTAAATGCAATTTATGCATTATGCATTACCTACAATTCTCATCTGAATATTCAAAGGACAAGCAGTACCTTTCCACCTTATGACCTATATTTTAACAAAAATGAGCAAACCAGTAGGCCATGCAACCACGGAATTCAGCAGTGTGAATGTTAATGAAGCTAACTTGAATATTTTAGCAGCAAAGAAGTAGAGACAAAAATATGTCTTTTCTTTTGGATTCAATTTTCGCAAAATTGTGAAAACATAAATAGTTAATGCAAAACCATTTTAGACATACAAACGCAGGGATGATTTGAAGTTACAAAATTTCTCAAAATGCAGACGCTAGAGAAATATTAACGATCAAAAACAGAAAAATGGTAATGGCTGTCTGCAACATATGCAAGGTCCAAGTTCTTGCAAATTGCCATCCTCAGTGGTCTGGAATTCAAAAACCATCATGAAACATATACTTCATTCGTGTCTGGGAAAATTGTAACATTCAAAAGACAACTGGGAAGAACAAAGAAATATGAAGATTACACATGGTTACTACTAAGTTGATTTAAGATCATCCCAATATCTAAATTATAAAAAAGATAACTTAGTACAATTTAGGTTTAAGCAAAAATCGCATTTGGATACAAAATAAATTCTTGAGCCTTTCTAAACAGGCTAAGAAATTCCATAATATCCCAATTTCAAGGAACTGAAAAGGTCTTCTTGAGCATGTACATACAACTTGTAGTTCCAGCCATCCAAAAATAGTACCATCAAAATGACCATGACCAACCAACATTGCCCACTGGTAATGGACAAATCTTCAGCCCTTGGCACCTATACTGTTCTGCCATTCCCAAGCTCCAATTACAGTCAACTCATAAAGATGCTTGATTCTAATTTTCAAAATGACAACATAGGATACCGATGCTCTAAAGGTTTTACAAGCAGTTTTTCCCTTGACTACTGGAGGCTGAACCCCAATAATTGATGGGCACCAAAATATCGCAAGGTCTCATACATTTCTCTCAGAGTAAAGTAGAATGGGCATAACTATTTTTTGGAAAATTTGTATCTTATATTTCATTAATACACACAAAAAGGAACATTATACAGTCTAGCATTACTGGGTTACGACAGAGACCAGTGAACTTCCACTCCCAGAATAGGCGAGGAGCCAACATGTCTACTTTGGAACCCATTGCAAATCCAACTCTTTTCGAAAAAGTATCTATCCTAGCCTGGTATAGATGGAAAAATCTGATCCATAAGCCGGCTTTTCCCCAGGTGAAGCATGGTAGCATCTCCATTAAAGATTGCCAGCATCACCTTTTCCACAGGAAGGAGCTACTTGTTAAATGTATGGTGCCCCATATTCTCTTGCATAGCTTATCAACAAGTTACATGTGTACACACAGATTATCCTGGATTGTTTTGAACCCAACAAATTGCTAAACAACCACAACATAAAGACAATTTAAAGGAAAACAAATACTCCCCAGATATGCCATGTATTCCTTGTCATAATCAAAAATCAATACATGGTGCCAACCAAAAGAAAGTTTCCCACTAGAAAAATAGGCCAAGCCCGCTGGCATTTCTTCTACTGGACAATATAGTGATATCATCAATAAAAACTCACTTTGGATGGTGTGTAGAAAATATTCTGGGTTTATTTTTGAGCAAGAGAATTTATTAAACTTGAGTACAAGTATGTCAGATGATGATTTATATTCTAAAGGCCACAAACTGGCATATGCCACAATTTCATTGGACAGCAAGTATTTCTAGGAGGAAAGTATAGATAGACCAAAATGGAAAAGCCTTCCTTGAATCAAAATAGAGTAATTAGTATTACCTATACAACTTCTTGAGAATCAAGACAGTTAAGAGAAACATAGGGGAAGCACCTTCATCCCTACTATTTTTCAAGATAGAAACTAAAATTTGCAGCCCAGGTATAACATAGCGAAAGGTAGCATTTCCATGTCTAAGCAACTTTAAGCTGACATCTTGAATATGAGTACAGGAAGGAACTAATTTCATCAAAGATTCAAAATTGCTATATACAGAGGTGATCTCTCAAGCACCAAAGAATAGTAGAGTACATCCACCAGAACATACCTCTAACAAGCAATACCCACAAAAGCTTTGAACAGAATACTGTGTCAATTAGGGATTCTAATAAACATCCTCACAAGTGTGAACACCTCGGTTCAAAGACAGACCTGTTCATGGCCCACACAGCAGGCACCTTGAACAAATTCAATTATAAACCAGAGTCCATCGAGGACAAATTGAAAGATCTTTGGCCAGCTATATTTCTGAAATAAACAACTCAAGATGAAATAATCAGCAATAGGCATACTACTATAACAAAATAGCTCTAAATTACAAACTTTGGTGATGTAAAAAACCTATTCTTCAAAAGGGTATAGGATATGCAAAAGCCCAAAATATACACATTGGCACTTCCCTAAAGAGTAAGATAACTTGAGGAAAACTATGTAGCAAAGGTCTGAAATCAATACACCATGAAATACAAGATTTCAATCAGTATGCAGAATGGTTTAGAAATAACAGAATGGAACCAATAAAAGAAACAATTATAATTTGCTACTCAAGATGCAGTTACAAGAAGTGATGTTTGAATACAGTATTCTGAACAAGTTACACATTTAAAGATAAAAGTGCATACAACAAGATGTAAAAATCACAGTGAAATAAGGAACAAAAACTCAAAAAACATTGTAATATTTTGCGGATTGATTTCACAATAAAGGATTTCATATTAACCTGGTAGAAAATTCAAAGCATATATGAATATAATCTGATAGTCTTTGAGAACTCGAATTCTTCAAGCACAAGAAGACTAAATAGATGGCTAAGGATAGAAATCCTGAAACTATCATATCTAAAGATTGCAAAGTCCAAATTGAGTACCACTTTTGGGATCGGACAGAAGACAAACCCAGGACTTCCAGGCCCAAATTTTAGACACGTTAGGGAAATATTAACTAGGTGGCAGTCCATACAAGTTCCCTCACCTGAAAGACACTAAAAAAAAATAGGATTCTGTAGCTCAGACATAGCATCCTTTTGCAGACTTGAAATTGAATGAGACTTATGGGAGTCTGAAGCAGAAATGTAAGGTTATTACATTTCGAAATTTTAGAGTCATAAGTGTAAAGAAATCAGATTTACATCAAGTGCAAGATCAGCTAGCAAAGCAAACCACAAATCAGTGCTTTACAAGGTATGTCAACTTAAAATTACCATAACTTTTAATTGGAAACTCAGTTTGTTGGAATTATTGTCATTGATGTCAAAGGATTAATGTTGTTATTAATGTTATATAACAGCTTTACAAATACACACAGCATTTCCAAGATTGATTTATATATAGGTTTACAAGTATATTAAAAAAAGGGGGTGCACGTGAAAAAGTAAAAAAGTGAAATGGTGGTTTCAAACCCATGGGTTTGGAAGCCCTTGGTATTTTCACATGTGTTTTCCCATGGTATTTGGAAAAGTGAAATAAGAAAAGGGAAATGAATTATTCAAATAATGGGTGTTGTGTCTTTTTGAATTAACATGTCCCTTCATAAAGGGTTATGATAAAGTATCAAAAGAGAAAGTGTGTGTGAAAAATGTAAGAACATTTGAAGAAGTGGATGAGCAAAGATTGAATATCATTCCAAAAGGGAAGACTTGCAAAATCAGTTTAAGGTCAGCTTGGCATTTTCACGAGAACTTATTTTTTGGGACGTTTCAGACCGCAAAATTTTGAGATGAAAACGAAATCTCTAGATACATGTGATCAAAATTTCAGACATTGGTTCACTATACTTTCTGAGATATGCCGTGGAAGTTAGGGTTCTTGAATGCTCCTGAAATTAGTTTCAAACATGTCAATTTGGCATTTTCACTATAAGTTATTTTTTAAGACGTTTCAGACCGTGAAATTTTGAGGAGACGGAGGAGAGATCTCTGGGTATAGTGGTTAAAATTTCAGATGTTGGTTCGCGATAATTTTGAGATATGCCTTGTGGAAGTGAGGGTTTTTGAATGCTCCTGAAATCAGTTTCAAATAGGTCAATTTGGCAATTTCGCTATAACTTATTTTTTGGAACATTTTAGACCATGAAATTTTGAGGAGACGGAGGCGAGATCTCTGGGTACATGTGGTTAAAATTTCAGATGTTGGTTCGCTATACTTTCTAAGATATGCCATGTGGAAGTTAGGGTTTTTGAATGGTCCTGAAGTCAATTTCAAATAGGTCAACTTGGCATTTTCTCCATAACTTTTTTATGGGACTTTTCAGACTGTGAAATTTTCAGAGATCTGAGGAGACATACAGAAGTACCTCAGGGAAAACTTTCAGAATTTGGTTCACTATACCTTCTGAGATATATTGTGTGGAATTTAGGGTTTCTGAATGGTCCTGAAATCAGTTTCGAACGGGTCAACTTGGCATTTTCTCTATAACTTTCTAAGATATGCCATGTGGAAGTTAGGGTTTTTGAATGGTCCTGAAATCAATTTCAAATAGATCAACTTGGCATTTTCTCTATAACTTTTTTTAACGGACTTTTCAGACTTTGAAATTTTCAGGGATCTGAGGAGACATACAGAAGTACCTCGGGTAAAAATTACTTTGGTTCATTATACCTTCTGAGATATACCGTGTGGAATTTAGGGTTTCTGAATGGTCCTAAAATCAATTTCAAACAGGTCAGCTTGGCATTTTCTCTATAACTTCTTTTCTGGGACTTTTCATACTGTGAAATTTTCAGAGTTCTAAGGAGACATACTGAAGTACCTCTGGTAAAAATTTCAGAATCAAATTTGCAAAATTGGATACATGGCATGTTGTACGAGTTCATTCTTGGGAAAAGGCCAAAAAAAGCAAGCTTTAGGAAAGTTACCATAAATTTTATTTGGAAATTCACATTTTGGTAAAACCTGGTGAAGGCAGAAGTAGCAAGTAGACTCAGTGAAGGTAATGTGAATGTTCTCATGGTTTCAAGAAGTTATATGTGCTAAAGTAGAAATTGTAACTTGAAGGCTGGTGTCGCTCAAACAAAGAGATTGGTATCTCTTGCTAATTTGGTGCTTAGAGGTGGGGGTTGGTGTCTCTGATAGATTGGTGTCTACGAATATCTATAAGAGTAGGTTGGTTCTACCAAGGGTTGTACCAGTGGGGATTGGGGTCTCCAATAGGTTGGTGCCTACAAATATTTGTAACAATAAGTTGTTACCTGCAAAGAATTATAAACAGAAGTTTTGTGGTTTTCTCTCAAAAGGGTTTCCACATAAATCTTATGTTCCATGTTCTGCAGAGAATAGATCTCATATGTGATTGTTTTCCTATGGTTGATGAATGTTTGAAAAAGTAAAAAAAATTGACTTATACTGATTCACCCCCCCCTCGCCTCTCAAGTATAAGTGTGTTGGTGATTCAAAAGGGGTTAGAAGCAAAGTCACTTGGTTCAAATTCAAATTCAAGTTTGACAACCTTGAAGTTCGACAAAAATTCGACAGTAAAAATTTCCATGATAAAATTCAACATACTACATAATTAAAAATAAATTTTTATATATGTAATTAAACACAAACTATATATATATATATATATATATATATATATATATATAGATATATATATAGATATAAAATTAAACACATGATATGATAGAAATGAAACTTGTCAAGCAGAGGAGTCTGCGACTGCAGCGTACACGGAGGAAAGTTGGGTGCAACCTTGAGCGGAGGAAGCTAGAACTGGGTTGGGCAGAGGAGTATGCCCCTACATGGAGGAAGTTGGAACTGGGTTGGGCGGAGAAGTGTACCCCTGCGTGGAGGCAATGGGAAACAAGTCGAGCGGAGGAAGCTAGAAATGGGTCAGGCGAAGGAGTATGCAGTTGTGCGGAGGCGATGGGAAATACATCTGACGACTCAAGCATTGGAAGAAATGGAAACCACGGCACAAAAACCATGCTAAGCGTGGCAAGGGTTTAAATTTTTTATTTATTCTTTTATGTTGAATTTTGGAGCCAAATTTGAACGAACCCGCGATTTTCCAACGAATTTATTCGCCTTGAAGTTTGAGTTCAGCTTGAGATTTACCGAATCTAAGTTGAATTTATTCAAATTGCCTTAAGATACAGTGAATTTCGAATTTCAAGGATAAAAATCGTCGAATGTGGTGACTTACGTTAGAAGCAAGAATAAGAGAGAAATATACAGATATCGATTTTGTACCATTTGAGGAGTAGTTCTTGAAAAAGGACCATTATCATGGAGAGAAACCAGATTGTCTTTGTAGGAGCAACAAAAGTGAAATAACCTACCAAGTGGAAGGAAATTCCAAGAGCAATTATGGAATTCCTTGTCAATTGGAAGAACCCGTCAACAAAAGATGCACCTTGGAAGGATGAGTTCTTCATACAAAAGCATCCACAACGAATCAAGCGTTGAGGGCAATGCGTGTTTGAAGGGGAGAGACATGTTAAGCCCATAGGTCTTGGGCCATTACATTGTTATTGTTATATTATTGTTGTCATTAGTATAGCCTAAGTGGTCCTACTGGTTAAGAAAATGTGTTTCCTCCTTGGAGATCACATGTTCAAATCCTTGAGGGGTTAAGTATGTACACCTTCATAGACTAAGCAATCAAATCGTTGCGCGAAGGGGGTCCCTTGTCCCACAAACAAGAGGGGCTCATATGTCAATTTGGCTTCTGGCTAAATTGTGACCTTAAATTAGATTATAACTATTATTGTTGTTGTTGTTGTTGTTGTTGTTTATTTTTTATTGTACCCTTTGTCTTTTGTATTATATACCAAGGAGATCCAATTTTAGGAATCATCACGAGTTATTTGTAAACATAAGGTGTAAAGCACATTGCCCCCTTGAAGTGGCATTGTTATTCATTTATTTTTATCATTATAGGGCATGGCATTACTTATTCTTTCTATTATTATACTATTTAGGTTATTGGTACGAATGTACCTTTAATTGCTCAATTAAATGAGATATTTAATAAATTATTGATATATAAAATGTGATTGAATGAATGATGAAATTGTACAATGGGGCTCGGCTTAATATATGGCCTAAGGTGCCCTTTATGAATAGTCATGACTTATTTATTAATTTATTTATTATTTTATTAGTGTATTATTTATTATTATGTATCTTATGTTCATAACAGTTATTTGGACAACGCTCTCCAATAGCTTTGACCCTCCTAGGAGACCTTGATGTGGCACAATTTGGAGCCTAGGTGGTGTGGGATATGGAGCAATAGTGGGCACTCCTAGTATTTCCCAACTAAGTCGTTGCAAGGTACTTTAAACCCCTAGTACCTTGGACCAAGTGAAAGGAGGCAATCTAGGCAATGGTTTCAAAAGGGATCTGAAGTAGACATCGACTGAGAGAAAAGTTTTCTCTAATGTACAAGGCAAGGCCCCATTGATTTTCTCAAGTCCTTGTATATGCAATGAAACCTCCCTCTAATCTCATAACAGACAAGACATCTCAAAATAAAATAATCCTCAATCTCTACCTCAAGCAAAGAACAAAGTCTCACAGATCAATTCCTCCCAAGGAAAATGGTGATTTATATAATAGTAATCTAATTTTAAGGTCATGGCCAAGCCAGACACCAAATTGGTGTATGAGACCCCCTTGTTTGTGGGACAAGGGACCCCCTTCGCATAGCGATTTGACTACTATGGAAGTGTACATACTACATACCCTACCCCCCTCTGTATTTGAACCTGTAACCTCCTAGGAGGAAACACATGTTCTTAACCCTTAGGCCTAAGGAGATCTAGTTTTAGGAATAATCAAGAGTTACTTGTAAATATAAGGTGCAAAGGACATTGCCCCCTCAAAGTGGCATTGGTATTCATTCAATTATGATTATTATTAAGGAATGGCATTACCTATTATTTATATTTTATACTATTTGGGTTATTTAGACCATAACAACACTCCCAAACAACTTTAACCCTCTGAGGAGCCCTCAATATGGCACAATTTGGAGCCTAGGTGGTGTGCACCATGGAGCAATGGTGGAAACTCCTAGTGTTGTGCAACTAGTCGTTGCAGGGCACTTAAAATCTTGAGTGTATCATACCAAGTGAAAGGAGGTAACCCTGGCAATGGTCACAAGAGATTTGAAGTAGACTATCAGTTGACAAAAAATGCCTCTCTAATGTACAAGGCAAGGCAACATTGATCTTCTTGAGTC
>ML826176.1:76278-106425 GCA_009831015.1 Picea engelmannii
AGTGCTTCAAGTTGTGGCTTAACATTAATGGAGCACTTGCCACGATGATTACCCAGGTGCAAAATCAAATGGGCATGTTATTTTGAGGTGCAGATTGTTTTAATGTGGCAACATGAAATATCCTTGATCCAATTGATCTGGATATCTATTGTTGAACTATTGTTTATTCACTGAGATATGATACTCTAGGGGTTTCTGGATGCGTTTGAGTTAATGTGTGAACATGTTTGGTGATTTTCGCATGTTTGTTTCATTCATTAAGTGTTTTAGCAATATAAAGATAATGCATGTGAAAGAAAGGACAACACAGCTCACTAATATATATAATGAGGAAAAAGCATGATATACAATACTAAGTTGGAAGCAGATATACTAGTCATCATTAAATCTCATAGATTGTCACTGGAATACAAATCAACTAACAAGAAATACCCGTGATCAGAAGAATGAAGGTTGATCTGTGCATGCACAGATAGATCAACAAAATGTAGTCTGGAAGCTCACAGCAACTGCTACAAATACCAGAAAACTCGCATTGATGTCTATACCCGTCGGAATGGACTAGAAACTGTCTCAAAAAAAGCGCCCTGGCCTCTAGGCCAATCCTGGTAACTGTCGGACTAAAGATCTGACCTCTGAAGCTCTGGATGTCACCCCCAGGGAGTTTGCGCACCTCCTGGGATGTGGGAGTGCACCCTAGTGATCTCACCAGCGGAATCTGACGATGTATGATTTGAAACGATCTTGGCCTCCTTTGTAATGGGTCAAAAGGGTTTCCTCGGATCTGCTCTGGAATACCCCTTGGAACCCCAAATGTGCTTCCTCAAGAGTTGCACCCTAACTGGTTGTTTGTTGTGTTATGGGAGATTCCACAGTCGAAAACTGACGAATGGTGGCTCAAAGGATGCGCCCTGACTAGCTCTCAAATGGGTCGGAAGGAATCTGCAAAATATTGATCTATCTCGTGCAGCCACACAAACCTCTCTCTAACCCTTGTGCCCCCACTGGCTGAGTTGCGCAGTCACTGAACTGGATCCCTAAAATGCACGGTGAAATACCTGGATGGTATCTCGGATAAGCTAGAGTGTGTCTCTCAACACTGAAACCGATCAATGGTGGTGGTTTCCTCAAGAAATCCACAAAACAACAAGGGGGTCGATTTCCTCCTCCTCTGCAAATATTTCAACATCAAATCATAACATAATGAAGAATTAGGTTGAATTCCTCCCTTTATACTCTTCCCGATCTAATTCACCATTGACATCACTTAAGTTAGGTGCTTTTCCTCCTAAGGTGAATAATAAATTAATTAAGTCCCCCTTTAACACTTTTTCATTCTATTTCCTCGTTGACTTAGGCTTAAGTGACTTTTCCTATGCTTTTTGGCTTAATTCATCGTTTAGCCACCAAATCACCCTTATTTATGTTGATATTATGGTAGTTGCGGGAGGTATTGACCTCCACTTGTGACCTTTGATGAGATTATAATATTCGAGGAAGCAAGAGAAACCCTAAAAAACTTGGACATAACCCTAGAAGAGAAGTTGGCTAAAGAAAATATTTTATATTGAGTCTTTAGCACACCCAGAAAGAGAAGTCGGCCCAGACAACCTAGAAAAAGCAGTATAAATACAGGACGCCAATTCTCATTTGAGACAGATATCTCAGAATTGCAGAAATCCTCTTGTGCGCACTGCAGAAGTCTAGTAGTGCGCAAGTCTGGGGAGCAGCTGCAGCTGCAATCCTACAATTTGTATTTTCGGTTTTTCTGCGTTGGACTTTCTTATTAGTCTCGGTTATCTTTGCTTGGTGCATTAGCCTTGGTTGGCTATTGATTTGCTACCAGAATTCTTCTCTCTGTCAAGGTCAAGGTGCTCGGGGGTGGCATTAGTGCCTATGGTTGGGTGACAATATTGCTATATTGTCTATGGTTAAACAAGCACACCCACTTTTCTAACAGGTTATGGGCCCGCACCTCCATTCAGTCTAACCATTGGAAGGAAGCTAAGCCATAAGGTTATCAAGTTCATTGAAGAACTAATGCTAGGGTTTCTAGCAGGGGCAGTTACTAAAGCATTGTCACTAGGGTTACTAGCAGGTGCAGTTGCAGAAGCCCTAAAACTCTTGCCTAGCACCTTATGATGGAATACCTTACTGAAGGAGAAGAAGTTCTAGTGCACCTTAGTCCAGCGCACCTCTTGGCACTCTCAGAAGGCAAAACCGTCAAGGTTGAGATTTTGGGTCAAAGCTTGACCAGTTATCAGTCAACAGAAATCATGAATGAAAAGACGGATCATCTACACTATTCAACGCTCACAGAAACTCTTGAAGATGACATGTGGATAATTGACAGTGGAGCTTCCAGGCATATGACATGAGACCAAGCCAGACTCTCTAATCTAAATGAAAAGAAGACATCGTACAAGATAGAACTTGGAGACAAAAACACATATCTAGTCGAAGGAATTGGTTAAGCCTCCGTCAAATTGAGAACAGGTAACAATGTTCATTTGAGCAATGTCTTATATGTACATGATTTAGAAAAGAATCTTGTATCCATATCTTGCCTAGAAGACAAAGGAAACAGAATAGTCTTTGTAGATGGAAAAGTATTATCTTGGTCTAGAGACTCCAGCATAGAGAACGCGAGAGTTATTGGAACCCGTGAAGGAAGACTATACAGACTACTAGAACAAAATGATGATGCTCTTGTATATGATGAAGTCAATGCCAATGAACTTTGGCATAGAAGGAAGGTATGCTCATATCAACTATCAAGCATTACCTTTCCTCAAAAAGATGGTTGTGGGAATACCAGAACTACAATCTACACATGAAGGAATTTACAAGGGATGTGATCTTGATAAGAATGTTAAAAAACCATTCTCAAGCAGCGATAATAGATCTAAGGAAATCCTAGATCTAATACATTCAGATGTTTGCGGTATGATATCAGTCAAATCTCTAGGAGGTTCTATTTACTATGTAATCTTCATTGATGATTACTCAAGAAAAACTTGGTTATATCTCTTGAAGACCAAGGACGAAGTTTTCAGCAAGTTTCAAGAATTCAAAGCAGACAGAGAACCTCACAAACAAAAAAATTAAGACCTTGAGAACAGATGATGGAGGAGAATACACATCCAATGAATTTGTTGTCTTTTGCAAATCGACAGGGGTTAGGAGGGAGCTAATTGTTCCTCATAATCCTCAACAAAATGGTGTAGCAGAAAGGAAGAACGGATCTATTGAAGAAACTGTAAAGGCACTATTGAACGATCAAGGTTTATCTATGTATATGTGGGGAGAAGCAGCCATGACAGCAATATATGTTCAGAACAGAAGTGTCCACCGCATATTGAAGGATATGACTCCAGAATAAGCCTTCTCAAGAAAGAAACCTAATGTGGAACACTTAAGAATCTTTGGATGCCATGTTTACTTTCACATCCCCAAGGATAAAAGGAAGAAATTAGAACCCTCAGGAAAGAAGGGCATATTCATGGGATATAGTGAATCATCCAAGGCCTACAGAAACTATATCCTGAAACAACATAAGGTTGAAGTCAGCAGAGACGTAACCTTCAATAAAAAGATGGTTTTCAAGAAATCCGTAGAAGAAACTATAGAAGAAGAACAGTATGAAGAGCCTAATAAATAAAGCACATGTCTTCCAGAAAGTCAGAATGAAGAAACAAAACAACTTGATCATCTGATGCAACCATGTGAAACTATTGAATCAGAAACTATACCCAAAACCAAGAAACGTCCAGTTTGGCTTGAAGCTACCCTACAAGAAGCAGAAAAACTCAAAGCCCCAAGTGGCACCTTCAGAAGAAAAAAAATCCCAAGAGATTCTTCAGCTATGCAGCATGTATGACAAAGCTTCTAAATGAAGAACCCACCACATTTGAAGAGGCAGTGCAAAAGAAACAATGGAAAGAAGCCATGACAGAAGAACACCAGTCCATCATGAAAAATGATGTATGGGAAATTGTGCTTAGACCTAAAGAAAAATCAGTAGTAACTTCAAAATGGGTCTATAAGATCAAACATGCAGCAAACGAAAGCGTGGACAAATACAAAGCAAGGTTCGTAGCTAAAGGGTTCTCCGAGAAGGAGGGAGAAGATTATGACGAGACATTTGCTCATGTTGTTAGATGTACTTCTATTAAAGCCATTATGTCTCTTGTTGCTTCCATGGGATGGAGTTTACACCAGATGGATGTAAAAACAGCTTTCCTCAATGGAGCAATCGAAGAAGAAGTATACATTGGACAACCTCAAGGATTTGAAGTACACTCCAGAGACACTCATGTTTGCAGACTAAAGAAAGCGTTATATGGACTCAAGCAAGCTCCAAGAGCTTGGTATGCCAGAATAGACAGCTACTTAATAAGACTTGGCTTCTCCAATAGTCATGCAGATCCAAAACATTACTACAAAGTCTTGAACAATGCACCTGTGATTCTACTGCTATATGTCGACGATTTATTCTTGACAGGTGAAGAGTCTCTCATCATCTAGTGTAAGAAGGAACTAGCTTCTGAGTTCGATATGAAAGATCTTGGTCTCATGCATTATTACTTGGGACTAGAAGTACGGCAGAAGCGTGGTGAAGTATTCCTTGGACAAGGAAACTATGCAGTGAAGATTCTTCAGAAGTTTGGAATGATGGATTGCAAATCCATGGACACTCCTATGACCACAGATATAAGGAAAGTAAGAGACTCGGATTGTGATCCAGTAGACCCGTCCCTATATCGACAATTGATTAGGTCGTTGATGTATTTAGTGAATACTCGACCAGATATTTTCTTTGCTATAAACACACTAAGCCAGTTCCAGGTGGAACCCAGACATGAGCATTGGATTGCTGCAAAGCATGTTCTAAGATATATTTGTGGGACGCTAAACTATGGTTTAAGATATACCACATCCAGCGATATACAGCTTCATGGATTCACAGATTCGGATTGGGCAGGAAGTGCAGAAGACAAAAGGAGTACTTCAGGGATGTGTTTCAGCTTGGGCTCCGCTATGATATCATGGGGCAGCAGGAAACAGAAGTCTGTCGCACTCAACACAACAGAAGTAGAATATATTGCAGCATGTGGGGCATGTACAGAAGCAGTATGGCTAAGAAAGCTGATTTTTGGATTATTTGATCAAGTTCCAAATTCGACCATAATATACTGTGACAATCAGAGTTGTATAAGGCTATCTGAACACCCTGTGTTTCATGAACGGTCGAAACACATTGAGATCAAATACTACTTTATTTGAGATAAAGTCCAGGAAGGAGAAGTGAAGCTCTAGTATATCCCCACAGATGAGCAGACAGCAGATATCTTGACAAAGCCTCTGTCCAGGATAAAGTTTGCATACTTACGAGACAAGTTGGGGATCGTAGAGATAACTCCCTTAGCTGAAAGGGAAGAGATGGCTCTCCAGGTTGGGAGGGAGCACTGACATATCATTGATTTATGGACAGTCATTTTTCAGTTCGAAAAATGGTCCTGAATGAGGAGTTCCTTTCCAGTTCGGAAAGTGGTTTGAGATTTTTGACAGACAGGCATTTTCTAGTTCGGAAAATGGTCCAGATCGGACGGTAATTTTCGTAATGAAAATGGTTCGATAAATTGTTGATGTACCATAGACAGTGATTCCCCTTGTGGCAAGTGTGTGGGAATGGTCTAGGACAGCTTTCTTCTTGGCATTCACTCTCAATAGTGGTCAAGTAGAATGGTCTGCCTCATCAGGCAGTCATTCTTTCGAAGTTCACAGTTGTGAGCAGTGTCGAATAATGGTATGTTTTGGAGGTTGGTGCAAGACAGTCATTTCCTTAGGAAATGGTCCAAACGGTCCTAGGGAAGACTCATTCTCTCTAGGTTGCACTTTGTTTAGTGCCGGAGGAATGGCCCAATTAGGTGAATAGTTCAGGCTCAGAAATCAGGACAATTATTCTTCTATGCTTGAGAAGAATAGTCCAGATAGCTCATGGTTGATGTTTTACTTTTTGAGGGCAGATGTTTTACTTTTTGAGGGCAGATGTTCTTCCAGATCTCACAAATGTGAGTGGAAGAATGGCCCAGATGACTTAGTTGATATCATGATATTGTTTTCTGTGCAGGTTGATATCAGATGTTATGATTGCTATGGAGATTGTCTGTCTCTAGACATTAGATGTATGCTATTGTGGTGGATGTGTTCCACTGGTTGTGACTATGTGTCACTGATTGAGAAGTTGTGTACTACTTGGTGTAGTTGTGTACCACTGGATAGTAGTTGTGTACTATCAGATGACATTGTACTAATTGTCATGGAGATTATCCAGTTGTGTTCTATCAGATGACATTGTACTAATTGTCATGGATATTATCCAGTTGGATAATGATGACGGTGCTCGTGATTTGATCATGAGATAGCCTGTGTGGCTATAATGATGCTACCGGTTGAATGGTATGTTTGTGCTCAAGACCATTACTTGTTATACCTCCCTAGCTAGGAGGGAGTGTTGATATTATGGTAGTTGCGGGAGGTATTGACCTCCACTTGTGACCTTTGATGAGATTAGAATATTACAGGAAGCAAGAGAAACCCTAAAAGACTTGGACATAACCCTAGAAGAGAAATCAGCTAAAGAAAATATTTTATATTGAGTCTTTAGCACCTAGAAAGAGAAGTCGGCCCAGACAGCTTGGAAAAAGCAGTATAAATACAGGACGCCAGTTCTCATTTGAGACAGATATCTAAGAATTGCAAAAATCCACTTGTGCGCACCGCAGAAGTCTAGTAGTGCGCAAGTATGGGAGCAGCTGCAACTGCAGTCCTGCAATCTGTATTTTCAGTTTTTCTGGGTTGGACTTTCTGATCAGTCTTGGTTATCTTTGTTTGGTGCATTAGCCTTGGTTGGCTATTGATTTGCTACCGGAATTCTTCTCTCTGTCAAGGTCAAGGTGCTCGGGGGTGACATTAGTGCCTATGGTTGGGTGACAATATTGTTATATTGTCTATGGTTAAACAAGCACACCCACTTTTCTAACAATTTCTTCTCTTGTTCCATGTTTGTGCCTGACGATAGTCTACGGGAACAAATAGACTACTAAGTCACTCCCTGCTGGCCTACTCTTGGGAACGAGACATCACAGTCCTCCCTTCTCGAGATTGCTTGTCCTCAAGCAACATCAATCCTGGGTGCTGCAAAATATGTTCTCCCTCCCATGTGGCATCCTCCACTGGAAGACCCCTCCATCGAACCAAGCACTCCATGATGACCCTTCTCCTCAACCTGCACTCTCTATGCTCGAGCACCTCCTCCGGCACTAGCTCCAACTGGCACTCCTCATCCAAGGGTGGAAACTCCTCTGAAATGATGACCTGTTGTCCCACTGCCTTTTTAAGGCAAGAAACGTGAAAGACGTCAAAGACGTTATGAATCTTGCTACCCTCTTGTAGCTCTAGCTCGTATGCCACCTCGCCTACCCTTCTAATGACTCTGTATGGCCCATAAAATTTCAACTTCAGCTTCTCTACTCCGCTCCTCTTCAATGAGGACTGTCTATATGGTTGTAATCGTAGAAAAACTAAGTCCCCTACCTCGAAATTGCGCTCTATCCTCTGCATGTCTGCGTAGATCTTCTGTTGGTTCTGAGCCACCTACAAGTTTTCCTTCACTGCCCACAGAATCCTCTGGCTCTCCTCCACCCAGTCTTTGGCCCCTGGGACCCTGCTATCCCCAAACACAGTCTCCACAAAAGAGGGTGCATCGCATCCATACAATGCTCTGAATGGAACATTCTAATAGACATATGGTAAGTCCTATTGTAGCAATACTCACCCATGTGCAACCATCTCACCCATATGTGTTGTTGCCCTCCCACATAGTTCCTCAGATACCCCTCCACCCATTTTTTGACAATCTTTGTCTGTCCATCTGTCTGTGGGTGGTAGCTGGTACTCGTGGCTAGCTTTGTGCCCACCAACCAAAAAAGCTCCTACCAAAACACGTTGATGAAGAGCCCATCTCTATCACTGACTATCTGCCTGGGTAAACCGTGCAACCGAAATACCTCTCTGAAAAACAACTCTGCTACCTGTATGGCCTTGTAGTCTGTGGGTATGGCAAAGAAATGTGCAAATTTGGTCAGCCTATCGACCACAACAAATATACAGTCCTTGCCCTGCACTCGAGGAAGGCCTTTAATGAAATCCATAGAAATGCTCTCCCATTTCTGCTCTGGAATGGGTAGAGGCTGAAGTTACCCCGCGGGGTGTGTCTACTCAGACTTATTCTACTGACAATTCGTGCACTCACAGATGTGTTTCACTACATCATCCTTGAAACCCTTCCATGAGAATCTCTCCTTGATCTGCCTATATGTTTTAAAGTACCCCTGATGCCCAACTGTAGGCGAATCTTGACACACCTTCAGAATCTTCCCCTTCAAGGTAGATTTTGGAACCAAGTAGATCTGGTCCTTGTAGAAAATGACGTCATCTAGAACCCGATACCTATCATCAACCATCTATCCATCCATCACCTCACAAGCAAATTTTTTTTTGGAGTACACCAACAAATGAGCTTTCCAATCTGTGCAAATGTCCATCATCGAACACCCCGGTGGCCTCCTGGACAAGGCATCTGCTACGACATTCATCTTTCCTTTGACATACTCAATGTCAAAGTCAAAGGCTTGGATCTTTGAGACTCACTTCTGTTGTCTCTCACTGAGGTCTTTCTGATCCAGGAAATACTTTAGACTGTTGTGATCAGTCTTCACTACAAATCTGCTACCTACCAGATACTGACTGAATTTGGTTAAGGCATGCATGATTGCTAGCATTTCCTTGTCGTAAATAGGGTAGAGTATCTCCGACTTGTTGAGCTTCCTTCTCTCAAACACAATGGGGTGGCCTCCCTGCATCAAAACTGCTCCAATCCCCACCCCTGATGCGTCGCACTCTAAGACGAATGGTTGTGAGAAATATGGAAGGGCTAGAACAGGGCATGTGCTCATGAGTCATAACCTCCTTCATCTTCTCAAATGTCTGTTGCGCCTCCTCTGTCCACTGAAAGGCACCCTTCTTGGTCAAATCTGTGAGTGGTGCTCCCAACTGTGAAAAGCCTCTGACAAACCGTATGTAGTAATTGCATAACACAAAAAATCCTCTCAGCTCCGCGAGGTTCTTGGGTGTTGGCCAATCCGAAATGGCCCTGATCTTCTCCTGATGAACTTGTACTCCCTGCTCATTGATGATATGCTCCAAGTACAGTAGTTCTCTCATGCCAAACTCACATTTGGACTCCTTAGCATATATTGATTGTGCCTGCATAACGTCCAAGACCTCCTCCAAATGTGCTAGATGCTCATCCCACATCCTTTTGTAGATCAATATATCATCGAAGAATACCAGAAGGTATTTCCTCAATTGCCCTCTGAAGATGTGGTTCATGCAAGACTAGAAAGTGGTAGGTGCGTTGGTCAATCCAAACAGCATGACCAAGAACTCAGAATGTATGAAATGGCATCTGAATGTTGTCTTCTCTATATCCTGCTCCATGATGTTGATCTGATGATATCCTAACCGCAGATCAATCTTGGTGAAGAAAACTGCCCCATGTAACTCGTCCATCAACTCATCTATGCGCGGAATGGGGTACCTATTCTTGATCGTTTTCTTATTGAGCGCTCTGTAATCAATGCACATCCGCAACGTGCCATCCTTCTTCAGTACCAGAACGACTGAAGAGGCAAAAGGACTCATGTTGGGCATGATGTGCCCCATCGCAAGCAATTCTTTGATTGCTTTCTCAATCTTGTCCTTGAATCTCTTGGGGTGCCTATAGGGAGCGATGATCACCGGTGTAGCCCTTGCCTCCAACTCGATCGTGTGCTCAAATCCCCTATCTAGTGATCTCCCTAGTGGTATCGGCCCAAACACTGGCTCATACTGACTTAGAAGCTCTATGATCTGTGGATCGTAATGCTCCCTACTCTCTGAATCCTTATGTGTGGTGATCAAACACTTTGCTGCATAGGCCACATCACTGTGACGAAAGATCTGCTCCATCGTTTTTGTCAATACTGCTCATGGTGCTCCTATAGACATGCCTCCAGTACCACTCTCGATCCACTAGCGTCTTTGAAGCTCATGGTCAACGTCTGATAGTTGAACCCAATCTCCCCCAATGAATATAACCATTGTACCCCCAATACGACATCAATATCTAATAAGTCAACTACACAGAAAGTATATGTCATGGTGTAGTTGCCTAGTTTGACCTCTATGTTTGGGATCTTGTCCAAACATGTCATCGTCTATCCATCTTCCACTGCCACATGGAATCCCTCAAACTCCTCAATGTGTAACAACCTCCTGGCTATCAAGGACGCATCTATGAAATTGTGGGTGGCCCCACCATCAACTAAAGTGGTCATGTGTTGCCCCTGTACAAGGCCCTTGAGCCTGAGAATGTTGTACCTGGGTACTCCTGAAAGGGTTGCTATGGTTCCCCCTTTCACCTCTCTACGAGGTCTTGTCTCCTCCTTAGGCGATGCCCCTGCTGATATCTGAGGGTTTCTTCGATTGTTGCTTTGGCCCATGTGTAGTCTCATCCTCTGAATCATTGTCTGTTTTTGCCCTGATATCCTCATCCTCCTCCTCGATGCCTGATTCCACTTCAATGTAGTGGATATGTCCCTTTCCCATGCATCTATGCCCTCGGACCCAAGGGTCTTTGCAAGAGAAGCAAAGCTTCTTCCTCATCAACTCTCGTCCCATGTCATCATCTAGCTTGGGCTTACCCTTCCATTCACTTTGAGGATTTCTTTGATCCTTGACTCTCTATGGTACAAAGGGTGTGGTAAAGGTTTTGGGTTTTAGCGTTGAGTCCCCCATGTCTCTCGTGCGCACAATGGCCTCCTGTAAGGTGTGAGGCTTGAAATCCTTAACCCAACCCCTCAATGGCTCTGTCAATGCCTCGATGAATAACATCACCAGTCTGTGCTCTGATATATCGGATACAATCACTGCCTTCCGCTGGAACTTTGTGATGAAGACCTCAACTGATTCGGTCTGCCTCAACTGTGTAAGGTCCCTAAAGTGGAGCTCTAGATCTCTCATGTCAAATCTCTCCATCAACCTCTCAGTAAACTCCAAATATGAAGTAATATGGTTGAGACCCAAGGTCACCAGCGCATGGTACCACCACTCGTGGGCCTCCCCCTCCAAGTGCAATGTGGCAACGCTGATAGCTTTCGACTCTGTCATCGGGTTAAGCTTGAAGTATGTGTCAAGCTTCTGGACACATGCCTGAGCTGAGCAACGTGATGATCCATCGAAAGTAGGAATGTTCAACTTTCCCACTTTCTTGATGAAATCCATGTTATGAGTTTTCACATTGCCTCTCTGTGCCTCCCGGGGTCTGTTTCGATATATGATCGAACAGTAGTCCATCAAACTCATGTCTGCATGGAACTCTGGTCCTAGTGCCAAGTAGTCTCTCATGTACTCCCCGAATGGATCTTGTGGCACCACCTGTCCCTGACCCGCATGTCCTCCCGCCTGTCCTGGTTGTCCCAATGGTTGTCCCCCCTAGAATTGTGGGTATAAAGGTCGGGGAATCCTCTCAGATGATGTGTAGGCTCGTACTGGTGAAGGGTGTGGACTAGCTCCGCCCTGAGATCCACTAGAGCCACTGGCCCCACCTCCCTGGTGTCCTCCTGAACCACTCGCTCCTCCTGCGGCGTTGGCACCTATAGTGCTCATGCTATGGTGGAGCATTTGTGCACTGATAGCCATCTGTTGTATGGCGTTCATCATATCCCTATGTCCTCTAGCTAGGTCATTCAACATGGCCTGTGTACTGTCAATATGTGTCTTGGGGCCTTTCCCCCTGCCCTCGGGTGTCCCACGCCTGTCACCCGTAGTCCTCTCTATCTCGTCCTCTATCTCTACCTCCCCTTCGATTTCTACCTCCCCTATCTCTGTTATGACCTCTACGGTATTGAATGTACTCATCCCCAATATGTCATCGTCCCTCTAGGTATTCTTCACCTGTTCTCGAAGTCATGGGGTCATGGGAAGCACTTCTTCACAGGTTGGCAGGAAGAAGGCTCTGATACCATTGAAATATGCATAATCCAGATGATCTGGATATCTACTGCTGAACTATTGTTTACTCACTGAGATATGATACTCTAGGCGTTTCTAGATGCGTTTGAGTTAATGAGTGAACATGCTTGGTGATTTTCGCATGTGTGTTTCATTCATTTAGTGTTTTAGCAGTATAAAGATAATGCATGTGAAAGAAAAAACACAACTCACTGATATATATAATGAGGAAAAAGAAGGAAATACAATAATAAGTTGGAAGCAAATATACTAGTCATCAATTAGATCTCATGGATCGTCATTAGAATACAAAACAACTAACAAGAAATATTTGTGATCAAAAGAATGAGTGTTGATCTGTGCATGCACGAATAGATCAACAAAACGTGGTCTGGAAGCTCATGGCAACTGTTGCAGATACTGGAAAACTTGCCCTGATGGCGATACCCGTCAGAATGGACTAGAAATTGTCTCAAAAGAAGCGCCCTGGCCTGTAGGTCGATCCTGGTAACTGTCGGATTGAAGATTCGACCTCTGAAGCTCTGGATGCCACCCCCTAGGGGTTTGCACACCTCCTAGGTTGTGGGAGTGCGCCCTAGTGATCCCACTGGCGGAATCTGACGATGTATGACTCGAAACAATCGTCCAAGCCTCCTATGTAATGGGTCGGAAGAGTTTCCTCGGATCTGCTCTGAAATACGCCCTAGAACCCCAAATCGGTTTCCTCAAGAGTTGTGCCTTAACTGGTTGTTTGTTGTGTTCTGGGAAATTCCACCATCGAAAAATGATAACTGGTGACTCAAAGGATGTGCCTTGGCTAGCTCTCAAAATGGGTCGGAAGGAATCTGCAAAATACTGATATGTCTCATGGTGACACAAACCCTCTCTCTAACCCTTGTGCCCTCACTGACTGCGTTACGCAGTCACTGAACTAAATCCCTGAAATGCATGGTGAAATACCTGGATGGTATCTCCGATAGGCTAGGGTGTGTCTCTCAACACTGAAACCGATCAATGGTGGTGGTTTCCTCCAGAAATCCAAAAAACAACAAGGGGGTCGATTCCCTCCTCCTCTGCAAATATCTCAACATCAAATCATAACATAATGAAGAATTAGGTCAAATTCCTCCCTTTATACTCTTTTCAATCTAATTCACTATTGACATCACTTAAGCTAGGCATTTTTCCTCCTAAGGTGAGTAATTAATTAATTAAGTCCCCATTTAACACCTTTTCATTCTATTTCTTCGTTGACTTAGACTTAAGTGACTTTTCCTATGCTTTTTGGCTTAATTCATCGTTTAGCCACCAAAACACCCTTATTTCTCCTATTGTTCCTTGTTTGTGCCAAACTATAATCTACAGGAACAAATAGACTACTAATTCACTCCATGTTGGCCTACTCTTGGGAACGGGACATCACAGAACACATTGGCTCCGTAATAATTTCAAAGTGTTGCTCATGCAGTGTTTTATAGATGAGGCCATATGCAACTCTCACGTGAATTAAACTATGTAGCCTTCTAAGTCAAACATTGATTCTATAATAAAGTCAAAGTGCCACTAATAAGAGTGCACGTGCTACAAGGCCAAATCCAAGTCCTAGGTGAATTTAACCTTCGTCAACAGAGGTCTTCTCAATATAACGTTGATCTTATAGAGTTATATGCATTCTCTTGTCGCATAGGGTTTTTTGACCCAAAAAAGAGAGCAATAATTTTAAAGTTTTAATGCAATTTCTTATATGAACTCTATTTATCATAAAAAAAGAGTCACCCAAATGGTAATAATAAGATATTCCTTAAAAGGGATCTTTGCAGTTTTTTCTACAAAACTCAACACAACATGCATAACAAACATAAAGAAGCTAGCCCCAAGCATACCTAACAACCTCTATGCTCTTGCTTATAATACGTAACATGTTAAAGACTTCTGCTTGTCATAACCTTTGTACAAAATTACTGTTTTGAGTCTAAAGTCATCAAATATCCTGGGTACAAAATGTTTAGTAGACTCTACTAGGCAACAAGTAACTCAAGACACCCACAGCATTGAAATTCTACAAAATGTTTTGTAGACTGTACAAAGAAACAAGTAACTCTAGACACCCACAGCATTGAAATTCTGCAGGTCTTCTATTTCATATTTAGTATCCATATTAAACAAATAGATTATGTTGCATATGAAGCAATACTAGTTTCGAGTTTAACATGCTGCATAGCATAAAGCCCCCAATATCAAATAAAACCAATATCTTAAATCCTTTCAGAGTTATATCCAATTGTATGTCTGAAGAGCGAACTACAAGAATAAGAGCATACAAATTTACCCCCACATTCTACATTCTAGTCTCACATCAAGAATTTCTACAAAATTTGAATGCATTTATTTTTAGAAGAATTGAAACTCTCATCCTGACATGCAGCACAATGACAAAGTGTAAATGCAATTTATGCATTATGCATTACCTACAATTCTCATCTGAATATTCAAAGGACAAGCAGTACCTTTCCACCTTATGACCTATATTTTAACAAAAATGAGCAAACCAGTAGGCCATGCAACCACGGAATTCAGCAGTGTGAATGTTAATGAAGCTAACTTGAATATTTTAGCAGCAAAGAAGTAGAGACAAAAATATGTCTTTTCTTTTGGATTCAATTTTCGCAAAATTGTGAAAACATAAATAGTTAATGCAAAACCATTTTAGACATACAAACGCAGGGATGATTTGAAGTTACAAAATTTCTCAAAATGCAGACGCTAGAGAAATATTAACGATCAAAAACAGAAAAATGGTAATGGCTGTCTGCAACATATGCAAGGTCCAAGTTCTTGCAAATTGCCATCCTCAGTGGTCTGGAATTCAAAAACCATCATGAAACATATACTTCATTCGTGTCTGGGAAAATTGTAACATTCAAAAGACAACTGGGAAGAACAAAGAAATATGAAGATTACACATGGTTACTACTAAGTTGATTTAAGATCATCCCAATATCTAAATTATAAAAAAGATAACTTAGTACAATTTAGGTTTAAGCAAAAATCGCATTTGGATACAAAATAAATTCTTGAGCCTTTCTAAACAGGCTAAGAAATTCCATAATATCCCAATTTCAAGGAACTGAAAAGGTCTTCTTGAGCATGTACATACAACTTGTAGTTCCAGCCATCCAAAAATAGTACCATCAAAATGACCATGACCAACCAACATTGCCCACTGGTAATGGACAAATCTTCAGCCCTTGGCACCTATACTGTTCTGCCATTCCCAAGCTCCAATTACAGTCAACTCATAAAGATGCTTGATTCTAATTTTCAAAATGACAACATAGGATACCGATGCTCTAAAGGTTTTACAAGCAGTTTTTCCCTTGACTACTGGAGGCTGAACCCCAATAATTGATGGGCACCAAAATATCGCAAGGTCTCATACATTTCTCTCAGAGTAAAGTAGAATGGGCATAACTATTTTTTGGAAAATTTGTATCTTATATTTCATTAATACACACAAAAAGGAACATTATACAGTCTAGCATTACTGGGTTACGACAGAGACCAGTGAACTTCCACTCCCAGAATAGGCGAGGAGCCAACATGTCTACTTTGGAACCCATTGCAAATCCAACTCTTTTCGAAAAAGTATCTATCCTAGCCTGGTATAGATGGAAAAATCTGATCCATAAGCCGGCTTTTCCCCAGGTGAAGCATGGTAGCATCTCCATTAAAGATTGCCAGCATCACCTTTTCCACAGGAAGGAGCTACTTGTTAAATGTATGGTGCCCCATATTCTCTTGCATAGCTTATCAACAAGTTACATGTGTACACACAGATTATCCTGGATTGTTTTGAACCCAACAAATTGCTAAACAACCACAACATAAAGACAATTTAAAGGAAAACAAATACTCCCCAGATATGCCATGTATTCCTTGTCATAATCAAAAATCAATACATGGTGCCAACCAAAAGAAAGTTTCCCACTAGAAAAATAGGCCAAGCCCGCTGGCATTTCTTCTACTGGACAATATAGTGATATCATCAATAAAAACTCACTTTGGATGGTGTGTAGAAAATATTCTGGGTTTATTTTTGAGCAAGAGAATTTATTAAACTTGAGTACAAGTATGTCAGATGATGATTTATATTCTAAAGGCCACAAACTGGCATATGCCACAATTTCATTGGACAGCAAGTATTTCTAGGAGGAAAGTATAGATAGACCAAAATGGAAAAGCCTTCCTTGAATCAAAATAGAGTAATTAGTATTACCTATACAACTTCTTGAGAATCAAGACAGTTAAGAGAAACATAGGGGAAGCACCTTCATCCCTACTATTTTTCAAGATAGAAACTAAAATTTGCAGCCCAGGTATAACATAGCGAAAGGTAGCATTTCCATGTCTAAGCAACTTTAAGCTGACATCTTGAATATGAGTACAGGAAGGAACTAATTTCATCAAAGATTCAAAATTGCTATATACAGAGGTGATCTCTCAAGCACCAAAGAATAGTAGAGTACATCCACCAGAACATACCTCTAACAAGCAATACCCACAAAAGCTTTGAACAGAATACTGTGTCAATTAGGGATTCTAATAAACATCCTCACAAGTGTGAACACCTCGGTTCAAAGACAGACCTGTTCATGGCCCACACAGCAGGCACCTTGAACAAATTCAATTATAAACCAGAGTCCATCGAGGACAAATTGAAAGATCTTTGGCCAGCTATATTTCTGAAATAAACAACTCAAGATGAAATAATCAGCAATAGGCATACTACTATAACAAAATAGCTCTAAATTACAAACTTTGGTGATGTAAAAAACCTATTCTTCAAAAGGGTATAGGATATGCAAAAGCCCAAAATATACACATTGGCACTTCCCTAAAGAGTAAGATAACTTGAGGAAAACTATGTAGCAAAGGTCTGAAATCAATACACCATGAAATACAAGATTTCAATCAGTATGCAGAATGGTTTAGAAATAACAGAATGGAACCAATAAAAGAAACAATTATAATTTGCTACTCAAGATGCAGTTACAAGAAGTGATGTTTGAATACAGTATTCTGAACAAGTTACACATTTAAAGATAAAAGTGCATACAACAAGATGTAAAAATCACAGTGAAATAAGGAACAAAAACTCAAAAAACATTGTAATATTTTGCGGATTGATTTCACAATAAAGGATTTCATATTAACCTGGTAGAAAATTCAAAGCATATATGAATATAATCTGATAGTCTTTGAGAACTCGAATTCTTCAAGCACAAGAAGACTAAATAGATGGCTAAGGATAGAAATCCTGAAACTATCATATCTAAAGATTGCAAAGTCCAAATTGAGTACCACTTTTGGGATCGGACAGAAGACAAACCCAGGACTTCCAGGCCCAAATTTTAGACACGTTAGGGAAATATTAACTAGGTGGCAGTCCATACAAGTTCCCTCACCTGAAAGACACTAAAAAAAAATAGGATTCTGTAGCTCAGACATAGCATCCTTTTGCAGACTTGAAATTGAATGAGACTTATGGGAGTCTGAAGCAGAAATGTAAGGTTATTACATTTCGAAATTTTAGAGTCATAAGTGTAAAGAAATCAGATTTACATCAAGTGCAAGATCAGCTAGCAAAGCAAACCACAAATCAGTGCTTTACAAGGTATGTCAACTTAAAATTACCATAACTTTTAATTGGAAACTCAGTTTGTTGGAATTATTGTCATTGATGTCAAAGGATTAATGTTGTTATTAATGTTATATAACAGCTTTACAAATACACACAGCATTTCCAAGATTGATTTATATATAGGTTTACAAGTATATTAAAAAAAGGGGGTGCACGTGAAAAAGTAAAAAAGTGAAATGGTGGTTTCAAACCCATGGGTTTGGAAGCCCTTGGTATTTTCACATGTGTTTTCCCATGGTATTTGGAAAAGTGAAATAAGAAAAGGGAAATGAATTATTCAAATAATGGGTGTTGTGTCTTTTTGAATTAACATGTCCCTTCATAAAGGGTTATGATAAAGTATCAAAAGAGAAAGTGTGTGTGAAAAATGTAAGAACATTTGAAGAAGTGGATGAGCAAAGATTGAATATCATTCCAAAAGGGAAGACTTGCAAAATCAGTTTAAGGTCAGCTTGGCATTTTCACGAGAACTTATTTTTTGGGACGTTTCAGACCGCAAAATTTTGAGATGAAAACGAAATCTCTAGATACATGTGATCAAAATTTCAGACATTGGTTCACTATACTTTCTGAGATATGCCGTGGAAGTTAGGGTTCTTGAATGCTCCTGAAATTAGTTTCAAACATGTCAATTTGGCATTTTCACTATAAGTTATTTTTTAAGACGTTTCAGACCGTGAAATTTTGAGGAGACGGAGGAGAGATCTCTGGGTATAGTGGTTAAAATTTCAGATGTTGGTTCGCGATAATTTTGAGATATGCCTTGTGGAAGTGAGGGTTTTTGAATGCTCCTGAAATCAGTTTCAAATAGGTCAATTTGGCAATTTCGCTATAACTTATTTTTTGGAACATTTTAGACCATGAAATTTTGAGGAGACGGAGGCGAGATCTCTGGGTACATGTGGTTAAAATTTCAGATGTTGGTTCGCTATACTTTCTAAGATATGCCATGTGGAAGTTAGGGTTTTTGAATGGTCCTGAAGTCAATTTCAAATAGGTCAACTTGGCATTTTCTCCATAACTTTTTTATGGGACTTTTCAGACTGTGAAATTTTCAGAGATCTGAGGAGACATACAGAAGTACCTCAGGGAAAACTTTCAGAATTTGGTTCACTATACCTTCTGAGATATATTGTGTGGAATTTAGGGTTTCTGAATGGTCCTGAAATCAGTTTCGAACGGGTCAACTTGGCATTTTCTCTATAACTTTCTAAGATATGCCATGTGGAAGTTAGGGTTTTTGAATGGTCCTGAAATCAATTTCAAATAGATCAACTTGGCATTTTCTCTATAACTTTTTTTAACGGACTTTTCAGACTTTGAAATTTTCAGGGATCTGAGGAGACATACAGAAGTACCTCGGGTAAAAATTACTTTGGTTCATTATACCTTCTGAGATATACCGTGTGGAATTTAGGGTTTCTGAATGGTCCTAAAATCAATTTCAAACAGGTCAGCTTGGCATTTTCTCTATAACTTCTTTTCTGGGACTTTTCATACTGTGAAATTTTCAGAGTTCTAAGGAGACATACTGAAGTACCTCTGGTAAAAATTTCAGAATCAAATTTGCAAAATTGGATACATGGCATGTTGTACGAGTTCATTCTTGGGAAAAGGCCAAAAAAAGCAAGCTTTAGGAAAGTTACCATAAATTTTATTTGGAAATTCACATTTTGGTAAAACCTGGTGAAGGCAGAAGTAGCAAGTAGACTCAGTGAAGGTAATGTGAATGTTCTCATGGTTTCAAGAAGTTATATGTGCTAAAGTAGAAATTGTAACTTGAAGGCTGGTGTCGCTCAAACAAAGAGATTGGTATCTCTTGCTAATTTGGTGCTTAGAGGTGGGGGTTGGTGTCTCTGATAGATTGGTGTCTACGAATATCTATAAGAGTAGGTTGGTTCTACCAAGGGTTGTACCAGTGGGGATTGGGGTCTCCAATAGGTTGGTGCCTACAAATATTTGTAACAATAAGTTGTTACCTGCAAAGAATTATAAACAGAAGTTTTGTGGTTTTCTCTCAAAAGGGTTTCCACATAAATCTTATGTTCCATGTTCTGCAGAGAATAGATCTCATATGTGATTGTTTTCCTATGGTTGATGAATGTTTGAAAAAGTAAAAAAAATTGACTTATACTGATTCACCCCCCCCTCGCCTCTCAAGTATAAGTGTGTTGGTGATTCAAAAGGGGTTAGAAGCAAAGTCACTTGGTTCAAATTCAAATTCAAGTTTGACAACCTTGAAGTTCGACAAAAATTCGACAGTAAAAATTTCCATGATAAAATTCAACATACTACATAATTAAAAATAAATATTTATATATGTAATTAAACACAAACTATATATATATATAATTAAACACATGATATGATAGAAATGAAACTTGTCGAGCAGAGGAGTCTGCGACTGCAGCGTACACGGAGGAAAGTTGGGTGCAACCTTGAGCGGAGGAAGCTAGAACTGGGTTGAGCGGAGGAGTATGCCCCTACATGGAGGAAGTTGGAACTGAGTTGGGCGGAGAAGTATACCCCTGCGTGGAGGCAATGGGAAATAAGTCGAGCGGAGGAAGCTAGAAATGGGTCAGGCGAAGGAGTATGCAGTTGTGCGGAGGCGATGGGAAATACATCTGACGACTCAAGCATTGGAAGAAATGGAAACCACGGCACAAAAACCATGCTAAGCGTGGCAAGGGTTTAAATTTTTTATTTATTCTTTTATGTTGAATTTTGGAGCCAAATTTGAACGAACCCGCGATTTTCCAACGAATTTATTCGCCTTGAAGTTTGAGTTCAGCTTGAGATTTACCGAATCTAAGTTGAATTTATTCAAATTGCCTTAAGATACAGTGAATTTCGAATTTCAAGGATAAAAATCGTCGAATGTGGTGACTTACGTTAGAAGCAAGAATAAGAGAGAAATATACAGATATCGATTTTGTACCATTTGAGGAGTAGTTCTTGAAAAAGGACCATTATCATGGAGAGAAACCAGATTGTCTTTGTAGGAGCAACAAAAGTGAAATAACCTACCAAGTGGAAGGAAATTCCAAGAGCAATTATGGAATTCCTTGTCAATTGGAAGAACCCGTCAACAAAAGATGCACCTTGGAAGGATGAGTTCTTCATACAAAAGCATCCACAACGAATCAAGCGTTGAGGGCAATGCGTGTTTGAAGGGGAGAGACATGTTAAGCCCATAGGTCTTGGGCCATTACATTGTTATTGTTATATTATTGTTGTCATTAGTATAGCCTAAGTGGTCCTACTGGTTAAGAAAATGTGTTTCCTCCTTGGAGATCACATGTTCAAATCCTTGAGGGGTTAAGTATGTACACCTTCATAGACTAAGCAATCAAATCGTTGCGCGAAGGGGGTCCCTTGTCCCACAAACAAGAGGGGCTCATATGTCAATTTGGCTTCTGGCTAAATTGTGACCTTAAATTAGATTATAACTATTATTGTTGTTGTTGTTGTTGTTGTTGTTTATTTTTTATTGTACCCTTTGTCTTTTGTATTATATACCAAGGAGATCCAATTTTAGGAATCATCACGAGTTATTTGTAAACATAAGGTGTAAAGCACATTGCCCCCTTGAAGTGGCATTGTTATTCATTTATTTTTATCATTATAGGGCATGGCATTACTTATTCTTTCTATTATTATACTATTTAGGTTATTGGTACGAATGTACCTTTAATTGCTCAATTAAATGAGATATTTAATAAATTATTGATATATAAAATGTGATTGAATGAATGATGAAATTGTACAATGGGGCTCGGCTTAATATATGGCCTAAGGTGCCCTTTATGAATAGTCATGACTTATTTATTAATTTATTTATTATTTTATTAGTGTATTATTTATTATTATGTATCTTATGTTCATAACAGTTATTTGGACAACGCTCTCCAATAGCTTTGACCCTCCTAGGAGACCTTGATGTGGCACAATTTGGAGCCTAGGTGGTGTGGGATATGGAGCAATAGTGGGCACTCCTAGTATTTCCCAACTAAGTCGTTGCAAGGTACTTTAAACCCCTAGTACCTTGGACCAAGTGAAAGGAGGCAATCTAGGCAATGGTTTCAAAAGGGATCTGAAGTAGACATCGACTGAGAGAAAAGTTTTCTCTAATGTACAAGGCAAGGCCCCATTGATTTTCTCAAGTCCTTGTATATGCAATGAAACCTCCCTCTAATCTCATAACAGACAAGACATCTCAAAATAAAATAATCCTCAATCTCTACCTCAAGCAAAGAACAAAGTCTCACAGATCAATTCCTCCCAAGGAAAATGGTGATTTATATAATAGTAATCTAATTTTAAGGTCATGGCCAAGCCAGACACCAAATTGGTGTATGAGACCCCCTTGTTTGTGGGACAAGGGACCCCCTTCGCATAGCGATTTGACTACTATGGAAGTGTACATACTACATACCCTACCCCCCTCTGTATTTGAACCTGTAACCTCCTAGGAGGAAACACATGTTCTTAACCCTTAGGCCTAAGGAGATCTAGTTTTAGGAATAATCAAGAGTTACTTGTAAATATAAGGTGCAAAGGACATTGCCCCCTCAAAGTGGCATTGGTATTCATTCAATTATGATTATTATTAAGGAATGGCATTACCTATTATTTATATTTTATACTATTTGGGTTATTTAGACCATAACAACACTCCCAAACAACTTTAACCCTCTGAGGAGCCCTCAATATGGCACAATTTGGAGCCTAGGTGGTGTGCACCATGGAGCAATGGTGGAAACTCCTAGTGTTGTGCAACTAGTCGTTGCAGGGCACTTAAAATCTTGAGTGTATCATACCAAGTGAAAGGAGGTAACCCTGGCAATGGTCACAAGAGATTTGAAGTAGACTATCAGTTGACAAAAAATGCCTCTCTAATGTACAAGGCAAGGCAACATTGATCTTCTTGAGTCCCCATAGAGACGATGAAACCTCCCTTTTAATCTCATAATAGATAGGACATCTCAAAATAAAATGATCTTCAATCCCTACCTCAAGCTAATAGGAAAGTCTTGCAAATCAATTATGCCCTAGAAAAATGGTTATTTGTCTCAACCCTCAATTAATGTAAGCCCACTCAAAGTTAGTCRAGAGGAAAATGGAGYGCATGTAACAAATGAAAATGAAGATAGCATGGTTGAAAAATAAGCCAAGGAGAAATCTAGAAGAAGTGCTCGAAGTAAAGGCCATCATGTGTCTCAAAAACCTAAACAATCCAATCTAGAAAACTTAGATGAAGCTCCTCCAAATACCCCCCCAATCATAACATTAATTTCCTCCTTTAGGGGAAGGAGGTGGGAGGGAAATTAAATGTGATCAAGTAAGGAGGGAGGTGACTAGTCATGCCTTTGATAATCAACAAAGATGTTGACCAGATTGACTAAGGGATGCAAGTCTCTCAAAAGGGAAAAGCTCCAAAAAGGGGTACATCTCGCATCTTGAAGAGTAGTCTATCATCCGTCATAATTTCTGAAGATAGATGATAAGCCTAAGTGTTGTCTCAAGGTGAGGGGGATATGCACCAAACGTTGTTTGTACGATATATTGAGGAACGGTCCATTTGCACTAAATAAGAAGATTAAATATGATAGTTTGGACCCTCTCAATGCAATAACACTCTATATGACCAAGGCTACGACCCCAAATCTCAGGTCCATATAAGACATTAGGTTTGGTAAAGGCATCAAAGAGCTTCATATAGAAAAGATGCTACTTGGATTAGTAAGTTTTATATGTAGAAATTTCTAAAACACTACCCAATCTGAAATTTCCACCTTGCTTCAATTAGGTCACAGATTTATCACACAGAACTTTCAACCTTAAGCCTAAATTGAAATACTCCGATATACACCTGCAAATATCTCAAATTTGTACACTGCTAATCTGGCAAGTTCATGTAGATATACACCGCAAAATACTTCCAACACTGTATCAATGCAACATCTCTTAGGGTATGATCTAATCAGGTGTGTAAATCTGAAGATTATATTCATTAACAACAGAAATATAATAGCAAATTTCAGATCTGAAGCTTCATCTAAGGCATGGCAAATCATTCAACATTTCAGCCTTGATGTCCCAATAAAGCTGCATATCAAAACATCCATGAAACTTGCTCAAAACACATGAAAACCAGATCTGGAAATCAGATCTGCAATAAGAGAATTTACAACAGCAATAGTACAACTCCTTATTATAACAATATGAAGATAAAGTACAAAACCTCGACTCATCCTAAGCTGGTAAAACAAGTCCTTTGAATTTATCCCAAGAAAGGACTCTCAAATGCATCCCAAACCCAAGTTAGTGAATCCATAATCATTGCAAACCCTAACCAGCAATACAAAGGCCTAGCAAGACGTCCCACCAAGATCAACAAGCCAATCCTTGGAGCTTCCAAACAAGCTAACATCATACAAACTATCAAACCCCAAGATCTCCCACTTGCATCACACGGTTATCAAGGAGATTCACACACTTGAATCCACAAGCTATAATACTCAACACTTGCATCTCACAAGTCAAGGAATCCTAGCACTAGCATCCCACAAACATTAATCCTTGTTGAAAGGGTAATGCATGATCTTCCAAGATTTTCCAAATAGCTAGCATCAGACAACTATTAATCTCTAAGATACAAAGTAATTGTTTATAACAAAGACATTCACCTACCTTTATATAGACTACAATGAGGGAGGCGAACAATAAAACATAAACTAAGTCCACAAGCAACCCTAGGCTAAATCAATAAACAAAGCCCCAAATGGAGCACTCTCAAAGCAAAGTATCAACATATCACACTGTGATCCATCCAACCCCCAAGGTGGTTCATCCTCCAAGTTAGGTGTCCACATTTCAAGCACTCCTCCAAGATGGTGCGCCCTTTAATCCATGGTTCCTCAACTAGAGTGTTCCTCCTCAAACTGTTGTATGGTGGTTTCATGCTCCTAGGGCCAAGCACCTAACCTCCAAGTGCTAATAGCCTCATCCAAAGTGGTTACTCCACAAGTACCAAGTACCCATCCTCCTCAAAAAGTGTGCCCTTGTAGAAGATGCCCAATACACCACATGTGCCAACTACAACATCAAGAAGTGTGCCTCCCTAGCATTGATCCCAAGGCAAGCATACACCCAATATAAGCTCTCACACTGTAAGTGAAAAATTAAAACGAGGCTAGGAGACCACAAGCCCTCCACATCCCATGAAGCACTCTCCTAGCTAGGTGAAAACACATCCAAAGCAACCAAAAGCTAACATTATAATAGGATAATTTGATTAGTGCTAGTGTTATTGATTAATGTTCTAGCCATAATTTTATAGGAGTTAATAACCACACAATTGGTTGGGTTCATTGAGATAGAAAATTACCTAGCATAAATGCCTAAATAACCCTTGCCATGCATATCAACATGACAATATTTTTTGTTAAGACAACAACCTATTGTTGATGCAGGCAAATGTCCTTCATCAACCACACAAGTTACCTAGCGAAAGGAGACAATTATAGCTTTCTTCGTTGAAATGGCAAGACCTCCAATTATGGCCTGAATTTTGTATGCAAGATAAGATGTTTATTATGCTCTCTAATCTAATGTAAACTAATGAAATAAAATGCAGAAATCTAAATGAGAATGGTTAAATGCAGGGAATGAAATTCCAATGAATACAAAACGTAAAATGCAGCTAACCAAATCCTAATTAAAGTAGCAAAGAACAAGCTCTGGAAATGCAACCAATAACAACGAGAATAGTCCCTTCTACCATTAGAAATGAACCTAAATCAAAGCCTCCCGAGTCCCAACTCCTCTCAAAGTGAAACTATCCGACTGCTAAGAACGCTTCCCTATCACAAAAACAATGAGTGACCAAGTTGAAACAAAATGTAATTAGACATATGACAATAGGGAGAATAATCCACCAAATAAAACACGTGCACTATCAGAGATCCTGAGCTACCAAGAATAGTCTCCAATCACCAAGCAGTTCCATGTCTCATATCAAGCATTAGCAAGCATAATATAAGTTAGAATGAAAAGAGTCCCATAGGTTAGAATGCTCACACCCACGAGCACCAAGAGAACTAAGCAAGGAAAAAAGAGTCCCAAGACCAAACACAACTTTGCAAGAGTATAAAGACACTAACTAACAACAGTCTCTTTATGAACATATGAAAGATAGCTTCCAATGCCAAAAAGAGAACCCTTTTGCTTGAATGCAATAGTTACAGTTCATGGGTTTGGCCTTCCACCTTCTTGACTCTTCACTACCCTAGGTTACTCTTGAGCTACCCTAGATGACTCTTGATTTCCTAGTCCTTGCCTTATTACAGCATTTGTCTGGTTCTAGAGTGTAATTGAAAAAATAGACTCAAAAAAACGCAACAAGTTATAACTTAGAACTTCAACAGAGAAATTACATCTGTTGTAATTTATGACCCTCAAGACTCATTAAATTTTTTAGGACCCTCTCAATGACTTGGTGTATGTCCATTACAATCTCTGACTATGAATGAGGCAAATGGAGAGAACATCGGATGTGGATGCCATTTCCTTAGAGAATATTGATGTATTGTCTAAGTGGAGGGTGGAGTCTGAGCTGCCTATCATCGAGGAGGCACCTGCATGGTTAGAGGAGGAGCAGCAGCTTGAAGACATCATGGAGGGTGATGTGCTAGCTTCAGCACCACCTTCTACACAGATTGATGCACATAATTCTACACCTATCAGTCACCGTCAGACATTTGGTGCAAGGCCAGGGCCTTCTATTGTCAGGGGCAGGCCTGGCAAACAGCCCATGACATTTTTCCATAAAAGGGGGAGAGGTCATTGAGATCAGATAGCTATCTGCTAGTTTTGTTTCTTTTGTCATTGTACATCTACCTTATGATGATGAGATACATTTAATTATGTGATGTCATTTTGTATTGGTGCTCCAATTTGAGTACTTGATTGGACAGCTATCAGGTTTCAGGATTCAGTATCGACTTTGATGTATCATTTTTTATTTGGCATACACTACATCATATATATATCAATGTTTTCTCCATATTTATGTGCCAATGTGTTTATCTGATGTTGTTGTTGCTTTATATGTTTAAAATTTTGAAAAAGATGAATATATTTTGTATTTTTTAATGTTTGTCATGGTTTGACAATCTTTTCGCCGAGGTTTTCCAGACCCTTGCCGATTTTTTGTCAATGTCGATGTTATCAACACTGGTTAAAATCTATAAAATGTGAGTACTCCTTGTAAGTCTCCTTGTATATCATAAGTAGCAAATGCCACAGCCTAAGTTAAAATTGTCAAACATATATACTGCACTCCTTGTAACATAATATGCTTTCATTTTTCATAGGAAAGAGAACATCTCCACAAACTGAGATCAATTGAACCGACCACGTGAAACAAAGCACAGCATATACCCAACTTTACTTTGAGCTCAAGTCTGTGAATTAGTAAAATAACATTTAATGAAAAAATATACATTATTTTCAGCTTATCACAACAAACAATGTGACGCTGCCCAAAATCACTATGACACATTTATGTCAACAATGGTATATATATTATAGACATCAAATTCCAATAGTTGTAAGATAAAATAAGATAAGATAATTTTATTAATGTCCAACAAGTGACCATAAATAGGTCAAAGGGACTGCTAGGTACATGAGAAACAATACATAGTGGGAGTGCGAGTGCAGCTCCTAGAAAAGCATATCTATTGTTTGAGGTCAAAGACCTAGAATCTACAAAAACATCAAGGAAATCCAACTACTCTCACCACTTCAAAGGTGATCCTATCTCTTTGGAAATTGTCAATGCTTTTTGACAATATTAGATCCGACAATATTCACATTGCATAGTCAATGCTTGAATTATTTTAGTTTGATAGATGTTCTATAAATGTTACAACATACCACTCTCCTCATTCTTCTGATATGAGAAACTAATGCACTTGATTTGGGCATTAGGAACTATTTATACAAAAAAAAGTTTCTAAAGGGATCAATAGAAGAAACCCAAAGCTCGTTTTATTATTTCCTTCTACCAAATTATCTACCATAGAACAAAAACTGAGCTCAGAAAATGGGAATACTCATGTCTATGAGACATTGCCCTTTCACGAGAGCTATCAAAAAATAGATCAAGCATTAAGACAGTCCCTAGGCAAACCTTCAGGGCTATCAGGACACCTGCAAAAGCCTCTAATTAAGAATACTCCTGGATCTGTGAGACATTACACTTTAGGAAGATCCTTCAAACAATACACCAAGCAGAAGTGAGGCCCTAGGACTATCNGACAGTCCCTAGGCAAACCTTCAGGGCTATCAGGACACCTGCAAAAGCCTCTAATTAAGAATACTCCTGGATCTGTGAGACATTACACTTTAGGAAGATCCTTCAAACAATACACCAAGCAGAAGTGAGGCCCTAGGACTATCGGGACAAATACTAGAGTTTCTACACCAGGGTACGCCTAGATCTGTGAAATATTGTACATTAACAACCGCCAGTAATCAAGAGGCTGAGCACAAGACAATCCTAGGAAAGCTGATAAGACTATCAGGACACATATTTAACTACATGATGCATCACTAGCTTCTTAGCTTCTTTGGAAAGGAGGATAACTTTTGATGATATTGAAGAGATACATCTTTCTTCATTAGAAATTCCATGGCTGCCACCCAAGATTGCACAGGAATCACGATTCCCCCATAGCTACAACCTTCTGAAACTCTTGGGTGATGTTCTATTGATAGATGAAGGGCACGTGTTTGTTCATTGACAGCTCTCTATTACTAAGATGGCTCAAGAGATAATGATACGTTTGTTCAACATTCATGCATGTACACTAATACAAACACCCCCTCTCTCTGACATGCATATGCACAGATAGAGACATGAATTAAATTGAGACCAAAATGAGAATAGAGGATAAAGAAAAAAGGAGTACTTTTCTTTGCTTTAGCATGTTTCAATGAGCTCAATGTCGTTCACAAAATGCTATCGAGTCAAAATCCTTACAATTGGGAGATTGAGCTGTGAGACCAGTG
This sequence comes from Picea engelmannii, assembly GCA_009831015.1. NCBI lineage: Eukaryota > Viridiplantae > Streptophyta > Pinopsida > Pinales > Pinaceae > Picea > Picea engelmannii. The sequence goes on from ML826176.1 coordinate 105,176, forward strand.
CTTTAGATAATTAGTGAACTCCAAAAAAATTTCCCACATATAAAACTAAATAATCTATGTAAAACTGAAGAAGGTAACTCTATATAATTCCACAAAAGCACATACTAACATGACTGTTGTGCAAGGCAGAGTAGATACATAACCTTCGCTTAGACTTCATAATAACAAAGATAACTTAATCAATTCCAGCAATTTTGGACCTTAACTTCATATTGTGCTTCTCCTGTTGCCACGTGCATAAACAACCATCAATTATTGTCCCTTGTAGGATAAATCAATTGAAATCCAAATCATTATATATATATATCATCTTGTATAAACAAAGACAAATAAAATAAACATTGAACTATTAAAACTAAAACCTAACAGCCAAATGTCAAGAACTAAACTAAAAAGAAAATAATTACCACCAGCTACGAGAATAATTCACGAGAATTCAGATAGAGGGAAATGAAGAATCTCTCAACAATCAGCTGCTTCTGTGCACTTGTTTGACTATTTGCAAATTCGAACTAAAGAGGACCACTGAGGCAAGAATAGTGAAAACAAAATAACAGATCTACCTAGAACTACAAAAAAAATTGCATGTAACCTCTAATATCAATTTCAATAACAAGGAGCAAAGATAGTGCAGTATCTTGAGAAAAATTAAAATCATCATCACACAAAAAACTCATTAAATGTTCAGATTGCAAAGTTTCAAGCAACCAAAGCCGCAGAGATATTCAACTAGTTTCAATACAAGCATCATTGTTGGTATTGAAGTAGGAACAACCCTATTAGACAACAAAGCCCATCTGAATTTGTTGATCATGGGGAAAATTACATCCAAGAGGGTTGTAAGCTTTTGAGCTACTCCAAAAGTGTTTACACCATGTTTGGGGGTGCTTCATGAGATTTGGGGTACATGGTGTATGTTCAGCCCCTAGATGGTTCGTGATGGATTTGCACATGGGAGATGGTGTTGAAATTAGTGCAGCTGCAAGAGCCATTCTCCGGGACGATGGCATAAGACCCTAGCTGAGATCTAGGGCCCCCAGTGCACTCCTGGGGTTCTTGGTTTGGGACCAAGCTGTTAGAACCATGGCAAAAGACCCTAGTAAGGGCCCCCAGTATATTGTTGGGGTTCTTGGTCAAGGACCAAGCAGTAAGTCCCTAGATGTGTTCTAGGGAATCCTTGCCCAGTGCTTGGATTGATCCTTGGATGTGTTCCTTGGTGGTTGATGATATAAGTCCCTAGATGTGTTCTA
>ML826176.1:108323-127702 GCA_009831015.1 Picea engelmannii
TGTGTGTTTGTGATGAAGGGGATTGGAGACACCTTGTTTAGCTACATCATCTTGGAGCCCTTATTGTGTATGACATCACCTTGGAGCATGACATGTGTACCCTTGGAGTGGGGTGCTTCATTTGTGTACGCCTACATGAGTTTATTGTAGGTTGCTTGTAAGGGCTTGGGCCCACATTGTATTGTTGGCCTCCCTTACCTCCCATATATATAGAGGAAAGAGAGAGTCTTTCATCCTCATATTTGATCATGGCTCATTTTTATGCTTATCAGTTGTGTTAGAGATGTGATCAAGTGGAGCACACTAGCCATCTTCTCTCTCTTTGATCTTCATTTGTACCCTGGGAGTGGAGCTCTTCGCTTGTGTGCACCTACATGAGTTTATTGTAGGTTGCTTGTAAGAACTTGGGCCCACATTGCAATGTTGGCCTCCCTTACCTTCCATATATATAGAGGAGGGAGGGAGAGAGTTCTTTATCTTCATATTTAATCATAGCTCATTTTCATGCTTATCACTCTTGTGTTAGAGATGTGATCAAGTGGAGCACACTAGCCATCTTCTCTCTCTCTCTCTCAGAGTTGCTAGGACTTCTTGATCTTCTTAGAGCATCTTGAAGTCTAGGGTTAGGGTTTCATCCCTTGGAGAATTGAGATTAGGGTTTTGAAATTAAACCCTAAGGTGTATTTGGTGAAGAAGAAGAGGAGGAGACGTCTTGCTTTGGAGGACTTGTTTGAGTGTTTCATGCAAGCTGGAGCTCCTTGGTTCAGCTAGGGTTTTCTTGGTTTTCCCTAGCTAGGACTTTGAGGAGTTAGTGGATAGTACTAACATCATGATAAGGCTATGATATGTACAACAACTTCCTCTTATGCATATTAACAAAGTTTTCAGCTGTCCACTACTTGTGTAAATTGAAAATTTGATTTTCAGCCATTTATGTTCTTCATGGTTTGTAATGTATAGCTATATATGTCTTGCTGATTTGACCTAAGTAAAGGGCAAATATGTTAAGTGACTTAACATTATAATTGAAGAAGATAAAGGTTGTTTTACTGCTGTTATTACTGCTGTAAATGTGAGCTTTTAGATCTGGTTTATGCATGATAAGATTGCCCTAGAGGGCTGCAACTCATCAAAACACTTCGGTATCTTTTCTCCTTCGATAGCCTAGAAGATTGGGGTGTTAAGGATCGACATATTGTAATCTTCCGCTGCTGTTTTTGTTCTATATTTCATAACAGCCCTAAAGCTGAAAATTTAGAGGGTTAAGATTTGAGAAACCTATAGTAAATAAGTGAAATTTTTGTTTTGCATCAAAACTGTTGTTTGCAGAAATTTCCACATGGTATTAGAGCTTTTGTGGCCAAGATCACTATAGGTATGTGTAAGAGGGAGTTTGTATTTTCAGTTGGAGATTACCTGGGAGAGGTGTTGACATAGTTTGAAGTCGTTAGGTGTGAAACCCTAGGTCACTTAYGATAAGCACCTTGACCCTTGAAAGGGTTTGGTTCTTCTCCATATTGCAGATTTTYTGGGATGGATATGGCTTTGATCTCTTGCTTGTCCTCTAACAATGTGTTTGGTGTTGGATGGTATGTGGATAGTGGAGCTTTGAGACACATGACATATGACAAGTCTTTATTCAACAAAACTCGAGGGCAAGGAGGAATGAGTGTGGAGATTTGGTGATGATTCATTTATCCTATAAGAGGAGTTGGCTCCATTTCTTTTCAGTTGTCTTCAGGTGATGTTCTTGAGTTGGATAATGTTTTGTTTCTTCTTGGGTTGAAGAAGAATCTTTTTTTAGTATCTTGTATGACAAATGTATAATGTGTTGAATTTTCATTAGTTTTGTTAACATTAGATTTACCATAGAATTTTGATTTTCTTTTAACATTCAATAACCATATACTGAAATATATAAGCAACAGATAAACAAGCACAAGAAGACACAAAGATATATCCTGGGAAACCCTTCTCCACAAGGGAGAAAAACCCAACAAACTTTTCTTAGAGAGGATATCTTTGCCAATACAATATAACCAAGAACCAACTCTATCCAATAGAGCAAACCAACAAAGAAGAATACTTATCTCCACAAGAGATAACCTAGTAATGCAACTGCAGCAAACCCTAGCCAGAGTGCTAGAGTATCTAGCCTCCACCGACGCACCACCAAGACAACAGAGATAAACCCTAGCGAGGGTTATGTGGAAACCCTAGCCAACCTACACCCTTTCTTCCTTCCTTCTTCATTGAACTGCCACAGCAGCTGCTCTCCACTAAACTTGCACTATAGATAAGTGAGTGTATATATCAAATGAGGAAGGTGTCACCTTTATTTATACTGGCCTGGGCAAGTGCCTTTTCCGAACAAGTGTCTCTTCAAGCAGGGCCGACTTGTCTTCTGGAAAATGTATTTTCACTTTGTCTTTTTCTTGTGGGGCCGAATTTACTTCTGGAGCATTATATTTCTTCTTTATTCTTTCGAGGCTTCTGTCATTTGTTCAATGGTTTTCTTCTGACTTTTTGGCATCTTCATCTCTAAAAAAAGTTGTCCCAAAGGTGAATACCTCCCACTGCTACCCAAAAACATCAACACTCCCTCTTACCTAGGGAGGTATTCTCCATGATGTTCTCCTCTAGTCCTCATAGCCCCGCAAGCTATGCTATGGTCCTCAAACCATGTCATGATCATGTAGACCATGCTACAGGTAACATCATCACGTCACACATGGCTACAACCAATGTGGACCTATCAATCTCGTCTAGGGGCTACAACTCGCTAGAGAACACTAGGGCTACAAACTCGTAGTGTGTGTCATCATCGCCAAGGGCTACAAGCACAAGACATGTCCACTTGGGCTACACCCCAAGGGACAATGGGCTACAACCCATAACATCCCAACCACTTGGGCTACAACCCAAGGGTCGCTGGACACCAACCCAGTACAACTTATCAATCCATCCATAAGTGTCATACTCAACTCAGTCCATCGAGGAGTATCATCACAAGTCAACCCAGCTCAATCCACCAAGGAGTATGACCTGGAAAATATCCCAACCACATGGGCTACACCCCAAGGGTCATTGAGCACCAACCTAGTATAATATCCCAACCACTTGAATTGCACCTCAAGGGTCGTTGGGCACCAACTCGATATAATATCCCAACTGCTTGAGCTACACCTCAAGGGTCGTTGGGCACCAACCAAGTATATCATCACAGGTTAACTCGGCTCAATCCATCGAGGAATAGGACTTGGAGAATGTCTCACGAAGCTGCAACCATCAACACTCCCTCTTAACGAGAGGGGCATTTTCTACCACTCCAAGTTTATCATGGAAGTACTTGAACTTTGACTTAGCAAGGGGCTTGGTGAGAACATCTGCAATCTACTCATCTGTAGGAAGGTATTGCATCAGTACCGCTTTCCTCAACACCATGTATCGAATGTAATGAAACTTGATCTCAACATGTTTTGAACTGTCATGAGACACTGGATTCTCTGAGAGCTTCACACAACTCTGGTTATCGCAATGAATCACAGTGGGATACAGCATCTATCCAAACAAGCCTGCAAGGAGCTTCCAAAGCCACACTGCTTCACTCAATGCCATACATACTGCAATATACTCGGTTTCTGCAGTACTCAAGGAAACCATGGCAGACCCCAAACTGAAGCAACACCCGGAGGTGCTCTTCATGTCCATTGCGCTCCCTGCCCAATCAAAATCAGCATATCCCTACAATCTCATGTCAACATTGGAAGCATATCTCAGGCCATATCCAACTGTGCCTCACAAGTATCTCAACACATGCTTCACTGCTACCCAATGCCACTGTCTCAGCTGACTCATGAACTGGCTAAGTGCACTCACTGCATAGCAAATATATGGTCTAGTGTTAACTAGATATATCAATGATCCAATCAGCTGCAGGTACATAGTCAGATCAATCAAGTCTGAATCAGAAGAAGACTCACTCAACTTCTTCATATTTGACACCATCAGTGTAGCCATGGACTTACAGTCCAACATCCCGAATCTCCTCAGAATCTCAATTGTATACTACCCCTGACTTAGGAAGATCTCATCAGTTCTCTGCCACACCTCTAGTCCCAAGAAATAGTGCATCATGCCAAGATCTTTCATTTCAAACTCGGAGGCCAACTCATATTTGCACCAAGCAATGAGATGCTCTGCTCCACTGAGAAATAAATCATCAACATACAGGATCAAAAATCAGGGACTCACCATCAACAATCTTATAGTACAGGTTGGCATCAACAACACTCTTGCTGAAACTCAAACTCATCAGGTATCCATCAATCCTCGCATACCAAGCTCAAGGTGCCTGCTTTAGTCCATACATGGCCTTCTTCAATCTGCACACATGGGAGTCCTTCCCATGAATCACAAAACCATCTCGTTGCTTGATGTACACCTCTTCCTCAATCTCTCCATTGAGGAAGGTTGTCTTCACGTCCATCTGATGTAGTCTCCAACCCATGGTTGAAGCAAGGGCAATGATCGTCCGAATGGAGGTGTACCGAGCAACAGGAGCAAATGTCTCCTCATAGTCTATTCCCTCTACCTGAGAGAATCCTCTAGCCACAAATCTGGCTTTGTGCTTCTCGATGCTCCCGTCAGCTGCATGTTTGATCTTATAGATCCACTTGGAAGTCACCACAAACTTCCCCTCGACTCTCAGAACAATATCCCACACATCATTCTCCATGATGGATTGATACTCCTCCATCATGGCATCTCTCCATACCTGCTGACTAGATGCCTCCTCATAATAGGAAGGCTCAGAATCAATGATGTGGCTCATCGCTACAACATAGTTCGAGAATCTCTGAGGTCTCTTGCTCTCTCTAAAAGTACCACGGTGAGTTGCATGTCCCTCTGCCTCTTGCAAAGTCTGACGAGCTCATGCAGGCCTTTTCTGGCCTACTGCAATATCTCTAGGAACATCAACAAGATCTACAGGATCAACTGGATCAACAGGCTCAACTGGCTCCATGGGCTCAACTGGCTCCCTCTGAACTGTTGAAGGGTGAGGGGGAGAAGATACCATATTCTCCTGCTTCTCACTATCAATCTCCGTGTGAGATCCTCTAGATCTCCTGAAGGCTACCTCCTCCTCAAAGGAAACATCCCTGCTCACCTCACTCTGTCTCTAACCTAGGATGTAGATCCAATATGCCTTTGAAAACTCACTGTACCCAACAAATGTACCCTTCCTGCCTAAAGCGTCTAACTTCATCCTTTTCTCCTTGGGTACGTGAATGTATACAGGACACCCAAATATCATGAGGTGTCCAACCTCGGGCTTCACTTCGGTGAAAGCCTCCTCAGGGGTCATGTTCCTCAAAATCCAAGTCTGAAAATCACATAGTATAGGTATCCACTCAAAGAAGCAATTGCCATAGGCCCACACAAATCTGAATGCACCAAGTCCAAGATCCCCTTGGATCTGTTGTCACTGCCTAAAAAAGATCCCTTGGCATTCTTTCCAAGAGCACAACCTCTACAAATGCCATCATGCTCTACACGGAGTGTTGGAAGACCTTCCACCATCTTCCCCAGAGCGAGAGGAGCTCTATAATGTAAATGAGAAAGTCTCCTATGCCATAACTCACTCAGACTGATAGAATCATGCATGAGGGCCTGAACTGGTCGAACTATCAATCTATACAAACTCCTTGTCTGATCAGACTACTTTATGTCTCAAACTAGAGACTATCTAATATATTGTCTTCTGCAACCGTCACTATAGCTCCCTCTTAGAGCTATCATTGGTGGCTTGAGTCCATGGTAATCTGCTCGGAACAAGAAAGAAGAACAACAACATCTCCATGGAAACCTCCATGGGATTTAACAAGTTAACCTGCCTGAAAAAAAGTCAACAACCAAGAATATCTCCTAGAGGAGATCAATTTAGCTTGCAAACAAGTGCATCTCATAATCATCATAACTTCAATAGATCAGAATTCAACATAAGATCGCAATAATTCCATAACAGCTAGAGGCATATTAAAACAATCAAACCTGGAGTCTTCACTTCCAGGGAGGGTGTGTTGTGTCTCTTAATGTACTGGATCTGAGATCCCTTTGGATCTCCATATTGCTATTTGGACAAAGGTCCCCTGTACATCCCTGCAAACACCCTCATGATATAACTTATATACAAGTACGTACCTCTAAAATTTGTAGCACCATCTAACTTGTCTTTTAATCTCAAGGCTTATGCAACTGGCAACTAGGAATTGCCAGCTGCAACTGGCGACTGGCAACTGCAACTGCAACTACAACTGTAACGAGCACAATGCAACTAGCACTGCAACTGCAACCGGCACTGCAACTGGTAAATCTCACGATCTTCCTTCCAGTGATTAGATTGTTCTGAAGGTAACCAACTCTAATACCGTGTTGAATTTTCATCAATTTTGTTAACATTAGATTTACCATAGCATTTTTATTTTCTTTTAACATTCAATAACCATATACTGAAATATATAAGCAACAAATAAACAAGCACAAGAAGACACAAAGATTTATCCTAGGAAACCCTTCTGCACAAGGGAGGAAAACCCAGCAAACTTTTCTTAGAGAGAATATCCTTACCAATACAATATAACCAAGAACCAGCTCTATCCACTAGGGCAAACCAACAAAAAAGAATACTTATCTCCACAAGAGATAACCCAGTAATGCAAATGCAGCAAACCCTAGCCAAAGCGCTAGAGTATCTAGCCTCCACCAACACACCACCAAGACAACAGAGATAAACCCTAGTGAGGGTTATGAGGAAACCCTAGCCAATCTGCACCCTTTCTTCCTTCCTTCTGTGTTGGACCGTTGCAACAGTTGCTCTCCACTAAACTTGTACTATAGATGAGAGACTGTCTATATCAAATGAGGAAAGTGTCACCTTATTTATACTGGGTAGGTGCCTTTTCCAAACAAGTGTCTCTTCAAGTAGGGTCGACTTGTCTTCTGGAAAAATATATTTTCACTTTGTCTTTTTCTTGTGGGGCCGACTTTACTTCTGGAGCATTATATTTATTCTTTATTCTTCCGAGGCTTCTGTGATTTGTTCAATAGTTTTTCTCTGACTTCTTGGCATCTTCATCTCTAAGAAAAGTTGTCCCAAAGGTGAATACCTCCCGCTACTACCCAAAAACATCAACATGAGAGTTGCTTTTAAGGTGTTGAAGTTTGTAGCTCAGACATGTAACTCCACATTGGTTTGTGTCTAACATATGGAAATCGTCATTAATACCACTCAAAACTATGGAAATTCACTTTAATAATTTAATTATTAAAGTGAATGTCATTTTATAAATAATGGAGGTTAATTAAATGAAATGCCCAAGTTTTTGACATTAGTGAATTTAATTAATTAAATGAATCTTAGTCATTGATCTCAAGTGAGGTGACATTTAATCTCAACCATTGATCACTTTGGAGGTTAAGGGTTTTGGCTCAACTCAAGATTATAAAAGGCAGCCAAGGTGAGAGGAGACACATCACAAGAGAGACATATATTGGATTCATTGACATAGAGGAGCTATTGGAGTCAATGACTCATAGAGGAGCAAGAGAAGGACTTCTTGCTTAGTCTGAAAGAGAAATACTGCAGCCAAGAAGATTTCAGCAGGTCGTGCCAGCAGGGTGAAGGCTAGGAATTTTTTTGGACAGCCACAGGAGCAGCCAGGGAGGTCGTACATCCACCAAGAGGATGTCGTAGGGGTCGTATAGCCCACAGGCAGCACCATATAGCTTGCAGCAGGGTTGTCCAGCCCGCGACATGGCCGTATATGTTAATGTTTAAGCCATTATTATAGATGTTTGCATTTCATTAGATAACAATAGCATAATCCAAGATCACTGAGAAATACACAATCACAAGAGACACAGCATTTATCCTGGGAAACCCTCTAGGGGAAGAAAACCTAGCAAAACTTCCTTAATATAGATAGCCAATACAATGCCAAGAGATCTCTTATGCTAATACAGAAAGTCCTCTCCTAGATATGCGCCACTCTCTCTCTCCTTTGTCAGTAACAGATTAGAACTTGTCTCTCAAACTGAGCAAGTGAGTTGTGTCTAAGTGAGGCGCTAGCCTCCTTTATTTATACAAGTCTGGTACGTGTGAAGTGTCTCTTCACTGGCAAGGCCGACTTCTCAAACTGGGTGGGTAAACCCACCTTTATTATATTTCTGGGTCTCTTTAATAACTGCTAGGGCCGACTTCTTATTCTGCCTATTACAATTGTCTTTTGACCAATCCGCAAAAGGGGATTTGGTCCTATTACAATAACCAACATGATCAATCCACAATGGGGATTGATCCTATGAATAATATATCAATAATAATAAGAATAGCCTTTGCAGTTACATTATTTCAACAGTATAGCCCCAGTAGGGTCGTACAGAGCACAGTAGATCCGTACAGTGTACGGATAGGTCGTACAGGCTATCGTACAGTCTGCAGTGCAACAAACAAGGACAGCAAGGGGGTAGGGGTTTCGTGAGCAGAAATTTGCCCAAGTTTTGTTGTTGTTTGAGTTTCCTCTGTGGACCATTTTCCCAATAAGGGAGCCCTTGTATGCTTGGATATTATTTAATGAAGAGTACAGATTTGAAGGGAAAAAATTTCTTGTGCATGTCTCATTGTGAGATTGGTTTCCATTTTGCGTTCGCTATTTGTTTCAATTAATTATTTCAGCAATGTAAATTATTCAGTGAGCTGCAATTTAATTTTCAGCAAGGAAAATCACTAGGAAATAATTTATCTAGGGCTGGAATTAGAAAATTAAGATGAGGGACAACAATGAACCATCAATGATTGCTCGGAAGATTGTGGCTAGAAGGGTGAGAGAAGACGACCTTTACATATTACTCATTGATCTAGTGGCACTTGTACATACCAATGAAAGGCAAGATGAACCTTCTAGCTTTGAGGAGGCACATGCATGGTGGGATGCCATGGAGACAGGTTCAGAACCTATTATGAATGTTGTGATAGCATCTTGTGTTGACGGATACAGCAATACTTCTACAGTTTACAAGATCGATATTCCAAGACAATGGGAGACTATGGTGAGAAGAGATGTGATATTTGATGAAAATGTGAAATCTCAAGATTCATTTTAGTGATTGAGGAGAGAGAGGAGGTTGTTGTTCCAAAGATTGATTCAACGACTCATGATGAGTCAAATTCAGAGAGAGTTGAGGTGAGATTGAGTGTGTATATGCCCTCACCAACTCCATCTTTTAGGAAGCCAAGATGTCTTATCGAGATATTGCAGGAGACTTGAGAGCATATAGGAGTGCTCGGATCTTTAGTGAGGGAAAGTATACCTCCTAGGAGATATGCTAGTCATATTGCATTAGTTTATTCCATCTATATGCCTTCTAATTGTCTCAAGGAGGAGAGGTGTGATACCTTGATGGAGGATGTCGTTGATGGGAGTGTTGTAGAGTACAAGTACAAGGTTGATGGATTCTCTCAGACATAGACCATGATGTTACTCTTGCTTCGGGATTCTCTCGAGATGAGGAAGTTGACCTATTTCATGTTGTTTTAGTTGCTAGAGGATTTAAGGTGCATGAGAGGGATTCTCATGTTGACAATTTGTTGATAGTCTTGTATAGGTTGTTACCTTTGCCACAAACTTGGTATTTCAGTATCGAGAAGTTGACTTGTGTAGAATTCTATCTTTATGACCTTGATTGATGTGATCCACTTGTCTTGATCTTGTATGGAGACATGATTATCTTTGTTGGATGTTCTAGACAACTCGTGATGTGGTGTCCATTGATTTTGGCCAATGATGTTGACTTGAAGGATGTTGGAGTTTGGCAAGTTTCTTGTGTTCTAGGGTTATGTTCCTTCATATTCATAGATGGCCATTATTCTTTGGAGGATAGGCATGCTATGATAGCATGGGTGCCAGATTTGTTTCAGGGGACAGTGGTTGATTCTGGAATAGCAACAGGTACATATTTGCAGGTAACAAATTTGATGGAGTTGCAAAGGGAGTCAACGGGTGTCACTATAAACACTTTCCTCATAAGGAAAAGTATTAGCTTTCACGTTACTCTGAAAGTGTCTACACCGTGATTGGGGATGCTTCATGAGATTTGCAGTACATGGTGTATGTTCAGGGGAGCATTATTCATCTGACAGAGAGGGCAAACTTCATTGGAGTGAAGGGATTTGCCTAGGGTTTGTTGGAGAGAGATTGTAGGGAGACAGAGGAGGATTCTTAAAGGGATATTGGCACACTTCTTCAACTTGGCAGAGACCACTACCTTCAGATCTGAGAGCCATCGTACAGGGTGACGCAGAAGCTAACGCAATGGTTGTACATCTACGCAGAGGCTCAAGCAGAGGCAAGTATTGAGTCATTCAAGTTTAAGGACATGGGGAGAGGCCGTACTTATGCTGTAGAGGTGAAAAGCTGAGGGTTTACTTAGTGATTTGGCTGGGCTGAAATTCTTTGTAAGAGATCTCCATATTTCTGCTGCTAATATAAAATCCACAAATCTGTTGCATTGGTTTTCCCTCCGGGGTTTTTCTAGGGACTATTTGTCCAAAACTATTTGTGTACATGTAATGTGATTGTTGTTTTCTTCTACTGTTAAGTTCCTGGTTATTAATTTTTTGTTGTGCAAAAAAACTATTTGTGAAAATAACCTAGTTGTCACTAAAAATCAGAAATAGATTGTGCCTTATTTGTTGGGCTTAGAAAATTCAACATGGTATCAGAGCAGGGTTGTTGAAGAAGCAATATTACAAGCAGATTTGCAGCACAGAAGTTCAGATTTGCAGCACAGGTTCAGATCTATAGCATAGGTTTAGATCTACAGCACAGAAGTTCAAATATGCAGCACAAAATCATTTTTAGAAATGGCCATGACCTTGAGAATGGAAGATAAGCTTCAGGGTGCTCAAAACTTTGCCACCTGGAAGGAAAGGATCATTATGATCTTGGATGTCAATGATGTCCTTGATAATGTTGATGATAAGGCAATAGCTCCCACAGATGCAGTGGCATTGGTGACCTGGAAGAAGGGTGAAGCAAAAGCAAAGAGCATACTCCTTGATAGGGTAAAGGATCACATAATCCCTCACCTCACAAGGAAAAAGTCTGCTAAGGAGATGTGGGTTGCCTTGAATGACCTTCACTAAAGTAAAAATGAAAACAGGGTGATGGTGCTTCAAGAGCGATTGAGAAGTACCAAGATGGCTAAGAGGGGAGGTGTGGTTCACTACCTTACTCGATTAACACAGATCAGGGATGAGCTAGCAGCAGTAGGTGAGAAGACTGAAGACTCTGAGTTAGTGCATGTGGCACTGAATGGCTTTTCGAAGTCATGGGATGTGTTCGTGCATGGAGTTGTAGCTAGGAAGAAACTCCTTGATCGGCAGCGGTTATGGGATGATTTTGTGCAGGAGGAGATCAGACTTGGTCAGTCGAAATCTTCATCTTCACCACAAATTGTGGATGAAGAAGGGTTGGCTCTTGTGAGCAAAGGCAAGGGAAAGCAGAAAAAAAAGAAGGGTGGAAAGAAGAACATTGACTTCTCAAAAATTAAATGTTTCCAATGTCACAAGATGGGACACTTTGCCTCACAGTGTCCAAAGAAGAAGAAGAAGAACCAACAACAGATGGCAGCCACTGCAGCATGGATGAGTTTTCCAAAAGCTTCGAGGAGGATTTTTGCTTCATAGCCTGTATGTCTAGCGCAGCAGTCTCAGACATGTGGTTTGTGGACAGTGGAGCATCTTGTCATACGACAGGGCGCAAGGAGTATTTCACTAGGCTACAGGAGGGAGGCGTGAATCTAGTTATAGAGCTTGGAGATGACAGGCGCTATAAGTCGCAAGGGGTTGGCACAATTTCGTTTTAGAGGGAGTCGGGTAAACCACTCTGGTTTGCTGACATACTATATGTTTCGGGGTTGACAAAGAACCTCATCTCGATCTCTACTCTTGAGGATAAAGGGTATGAGGACACCTTCCGTAAGGGAAGGGTGTTCGTCAGGCCAGTAGGGTCAAGCGAGAAGATATACATGATGATTGGGGTTTGAGAAGAGGTGTACTAGATTCAGTTTCAGCCAAGGAGACCATTGGTCAGTACAACCACAGACATGGGAGAATTGTGGCACAGGAGGATAGCGCACATACACTTTGGTGCACTAGAGCACTTGAGACAGGCAGTCATAGGGTTGCCTAAGTTCACAGCAGAGAAGCATGACCCTTGCAAGGGTTGTGCAATGGGAAAATATGCTCAGAGACCATTTCCACCGAGCGAGCACAAATCCAAGGGAGTATTGGATTTGATTCATTCAGACGTATGTGGTCCGATGAGCGTGGAGTCAGTGAGTGGCTTCAAATATTTTGTTCTATTTATTGATGACTACTCCAGGAAAACCTGGATTTATTTCTTGAAGGCCAAGGATGGGGTCTTCGACAAGTTCCAGGAATCCAGGGCTCTAGTAGAGAACCAAACTGGCAGGAAGATTCGGGTTTTGAGATCTGACAATGTGGTTGAGTACACCTCCAAGGAGTTTGTGGATTATTGAGAAGCAGCGGGGATCAAGAAGGAACTCATAGTTCCTTACAATCCTCAACAGAATAGAGTGGTCGAGAGGAAGAATAGGACTGTAGTCGAAGCAGCACGAGTGATGATTCATGATCAGGGTTTGCCATTATTTTTATGGGCAGAGACCAGTCGCACTGTTGTATACTTACAGAATAGGAGTCCCCACACAGTTCTGGGGAAGTTGACACCTGAGGAGGTATTTACAGGTACCAAACCGGATGTGAGCCATCTTCGCATCTGGGGCAACATATGTTACTGTCATGTCCCTTCGAAGAAGAGGACAAAGATGGAACCCAAAGCAAATAAGGGGTTACTTGTTGAATATAGAAAGGCTTCCAAAGCCTACAGGATCTTTGTGCCAACACGCAGGAAGATCATAGTGTGTAGGAATGTACAGTTCGAGGAGGAATGCGCATTAAGGAGGTTTAGAGACTTGCCAGCGCAGGACCAGCAGGGACAGGATTCGGGAATCAAGACTGAGGAGGCACAGGGTCAGAGCACAAGATCACAAAGTCAGACACAAGGTACTAGTACATGTACAGGTGTTGAGAGGGAGACTGTTGGACAGGATCATCAAGAGCAAGATGATGAGGAGGAGCAGCGTGATGCAATTCCATAGGAGCAGGATACTAGGCCACAGCCTAAGTGGTACAATTCCAGAGTTAGTGATTCTAGACTAGCAGGGCTTCCAGAAAGAGACTGCAGACGAAGTAAACCACCAGATAGACTTGCGTACATGGCATTAGTGACACAACTTATTGATGCAGAGCCTTCCACTTATAAGCAAGTTGCACAGCATGGAGTGTGGCAAGAGGCCGTCATGGAGGAGTATGCTTCCATCATGAAAAATGATGTATGGGAGGTGGTGCCCAGGCCAGAAGGGAAGAAGGTGGTTGGATCCAAGTGGATCTACAAGGTCAAGCATGCAGCAGACGGAAGCGTGGATAAGTACAAAGCGCGCTTAGTGGCCAAGGGGTTTTCACAGCGAGAGGGAGTCGACTATGAGGATACTTTCACCTCGGTGGCCAGATATACATCGATCAAGACTGTTGTTTCTTTAACAGCAGAGATGGGTTGGTGCATTCACCAAATGGACGTGAAGACTTCTTTCCTCAATGGAGTTGTTGAGGAGGAAGTATGTGTTGAGCAACCAAAGGAGTTTGAGGTCGGTGATAGAGAGATGCATGTTTGCAGATTGAGAAGAGCCTTGTATGGGCTCAAGCAGGCACCTCGGGCTTGGTACTCGAGGATTGACAGCTACTTGAGAGAGATGGGTTTCCAGCGGAGCGAGGCAAACCCGAACCTGTATTTTCCTGCAAGGGAGGCACCTCTCATACTGGTGTTATATGTAGATGACCTATTTCTAACAGGGGATGAGCAGCTAATAGCAGATTGCAAGACTAATCTTGCAGCTAAGTTTGAGATGAAAGACCTTGGGTTGATGCATTACTTCCTTGGTCTGGAGGTCTAGCAGCAGGATGGGGGCTTCTTCTTGGGACTGGGGAAGTATACAGTAGAGATATTGCGCAAGTTCGGGATGATGGATTGCAGGCCCATGTCTTCACCTCTAGTCACGAACTGGAGGAAGATTGATGCATCAAATTCAAAGACACTAGACCACACTGTCTATCGTCAGTTGATTGGATCGCTCATGTATCTGGTTAACACTCGACCAGATATCATTTTTGCAGTAAACTCTTTGAGTCAGTTCATGGTGGACCCTCGAAGAGTACATTAGATTGCTACAAAGCATGTGCTTCGCTACCTTAAAGGTACAGTGGAGTACGGGTTATTGTATGAGCGCAGTGGTGGAGTGATGTTAGTAGGCTTTACAGATGATGACTGGGCAAGGTGTGCTGAGGACAGGAAGAGTACTTCGGGATGTTGTTTCAGCGTTAGATCAGGCATCATTTCCCAGTTCAATAGGATGCAGAGATGAGTGGCATTAAGCTCTACTGAGGTACATGGCTGCTAGCTTGGCAGCATGTGAGGCACTGTGATTGAGGAAGCTACTCTCAGGATTGTTCAGGCAGGAGTTAGAAGCTACAGTGATTCACTGTGACAATCAGAGTTGCATCAAGCTCTTTGAGAATTTGGTGTTTCATGATTGTAGCAAGCACATCGATATCAAGTATCACTTCATCTGAGATTGTGTACAGAGAGGACCCATGAGGTTTGATTACATACAAACTGATTAGCAAATGGCAAATATTTTGAACAAGGCATTGAGCAAACAAAAGTTTCAAAAGTTCAAAGATCAGATGGGGTTGAAATAGAATCAATAGATGACAAGCAGTCAGCTCTAGGGGGCCTATGGTGCCCTATGTAGTCTTTGGAACCCTGGAACTTTTCAGTTAGAACATAGTCATTCATCTCAGCACTGGCTCTTGGTAAGGCTCGCCCATCTTCCCTTTGACAAATCTGTTAGATTAATGTTTATATGCAAAATGACCTCCAAGAAAAATTTGTTTGTTGGAACTCTATCATGGATCTGCAAGACATGGATTTTGGTCCAAACTGCATCATTGCAGGGGATTTTAATACCACCCTAACCCAAAAAGAGAATAGAGAGGGCAACATAGTGAGAGATCCTTTCAAAGAAAGATTGGAGGACCTCATGGCCTCCTTGGACCTGATTGATATCAAACGGACTAAAGGCAGATATACTTGGACAAATAGACGAGTTGGACTGGGTCACATCACCGCTAGGCTAGACAGATTTATAGTGAATAGTTCCTTTGTTAAGTTTCGGCACCTTGGGAAGTGGTCCCCTAGTGTTATTGATGTGCCTAACACTAAAGGGGGAACTCATTAATGATAAAGTGACTTAGGGAACTTAAGTAAAGGGGGAGAAAGATGAGGAGGAGGAGGTAATGCGCATTGTTCATCTTGAGAGGAGGTGAAGAGGAGAGGAGAAGAGGGGTGCACTAGGTCAAGGAGAAAGGGCGAACTAGTTCATGGTGAAAGGGCGCACTTGCTCATGGAGAAAGACTGCAGAGTTGAGGAAGAGGGTGCACTTGCAGCTACAGAAAGCACGGTTTCCAAGGAAGAGGGCAGCTTATGAGAAAGGACACAAATCCCAAGGAAGAGGGTGCACACTTCAAGGCAAAGCTAGCTCAATCTTCAAGGAGGAATTTGCTGCTAACTTCAGATAAGTTGGCTGAAGCAAATCTTTCCTTTCTTGTTCAGATATCTCTGCTGTAATAAATTCCTTCCAGCTCCATAATAAATTTCCTCTTCACTGGTTTTCCCCTTGGGGATTTTTTCCAAGGTCATGTTGACCAAAAATTACTTGTTAAATTCTGTGGTATGCATTTTTTATGATCACCATTTAAGTGGAAAATATCAATAGGTGTATTTCCTGTTTTTAATGAATGTTTAAAGGAGAATTTATGGACAGCAAACCTATGTTATCTAACCTTGAAAACAGCAGCATTAAAATGAACTTGAAATCAGCATTGGAGGCAGTCTTAAATCTGTCCTAAAACAGACCTGTAAGTGACCATCAAACAGTCCCAAAACAGTGTCAAAGACAGACCTGTGTTGGCAGCCTCCAAATCCTCGAAATTCTTCATGGTATCAGAGCATAAGGGCACAAGAAGGCTGATATAAATTGCAGACAGTGGACAGAATTTTTAACACACCTTGTAAGCAGAAATTCTTTGGTCATTTTTTCATCAGTTGGCAGCCATGTCAGTTGGAGGATTGAGGGTGGAGGATAGGCTACCAGGAGCTGGAAATTGGTCTCCCTGGAAGGCTAGGATAGTTTTGATTTTGGAGGAGGGTGAGCTACGAGACATTGTGGAAAGTCCTGTGGTTCCTCCTACAGATGCAGTGCTCTTGGCAGAGTTTAGGAAAATAAACATCAAGGCCAAGAGGACTATCCTAGATGCAGACAAAGAGCATATAATTCCTCATGTGTCTAGTAAGGACTTTACATTTCAGATGTGGCAGTCCTTGTGTAGCCTTTACCAAAGCCCAAACCAAAACCAGAAGATGGTGCTCCAGGAGAAATTGAGGGCACTAAGATGACTAAGACTGATTCAGTCGCCTCATTCCTCACGAAGTTCTCACAAATTCGTGATGAGTTGGCAGTTGTGGGGGAGCTAGTGGATCCATCAGAGTTGGTGAGGACAGCCTTAAATGACTTCTCCAAACTATGGGTGAGCTTTGTACAAGGCATTGTAGCCAAAGAGCATACGCCTAGTTGGGAGAGGCTATGGGATGACTTTGTACAGGAGGAGCTCAGGACTGGCTCGGGATCTACTAGTCAGCAGCGCGGTGGGGATGATGATCAAGAACTTGCTCTTTTTGCAAAGGGCAAGAAGAAGACCAAGAAGGGTCCCAAGGGTGGGGCCAAGCAACAGCGGAGGGATATGAGCAAAGTTGAATGTTATGCTTGTAACAAGATGGGGCACTATGCTGGACAATGTCCCAACAGGAAGAAGAAGCAGGGTGGTACAGCAGCATCAACTAAGGTGGATGAGTTCGCCTCTCAGTTTGAGAGGGAGTTTTCCTTGCTTGTCTGTTGGTCTACAGTTGAGACACCATCTAGTATATGGTACGTAGACATTGGAGCATCCAATCATATGTCTGGTGTTAGAGAGCATTTTATTGATCTCACAGAGTTAGGTGTAAAAGTGGAGATGGTGCTTGGGAATAACACCATAGTCAGGGCAGTTGAGCGTGGCACAGTTTACTTTCAGAGGCAGTTAAGGCCACCCATGGTGTTCAAGGACATCTTGTATGTCCCTGGGCGGAAGAAGAATCTGATATCAATTTCCACCATTGAGGATGGGGGATTTGAGGTGTCTTTCCGAGATGGACAGGTCTTCTTTCACCCTAAGGGGTCCAGTATCACATCAGCCAGAGTGATTGGGACTTGTGAAGGGAATATGTACAGACTCATCTTTCAGCCATTACATGCTTTGGCTAGTAGCAGTAGCAGTAGTCCGTTGTGTGAGTTGTGGCATAGGAGGATGGCTCACTTGCATCATGGACCTCTAAGGGTGTTGAGGGAGATTGTGAAAAGATTGCCACAATTCGACACTGAGCATTAGGAGGTTTGTAGGGGGTGTGCTCTTGGGAAGTACACCAAGACTATCTTTCCGAGCAGTGACAATAGATCAGCTGGGATACTTGATTTGGTACACTTTGATGTGTTCGGGCCCATGTCATCAGTTTCCTTGGGTGGATGCGAGTATTATGTGACATTCATTGATGACCACTCCAAGAAGACCTAGATCTATTTCCTAAAGACCAAGACTGAGGTCTTCAAGAGGTTCCAAGAGTTTAAGGCTCTTGTGGAGAACCAGACAGGGAGAAAGATCAAGGTCTTGAGGTCGAACAATGGGGGTGAGTATACCTCCACGGAGTTTAGAGACTTCTGCACCTATGAGGGTATTAGGAGACAGTTGACCGTTCCTTATGCCAACATAATGGGATTGTTGAGAGGAAGAACAGGGCTATTGTTGGTGTAGCGAGATCTATGTTACATGATTAGGGGTTACCATTTTTCTTATGGGTTGAGGCTTGCAGTACTGCAGTGTATCTACAGAACAGGAGTCCACATAGAGCTCTGGGGAGCAAGACTCCTGAGGAGGCCTTCACTGGGAGGAGGCCAGGTGTTGGATACCTTCGCATATTTGGGTGTCTAATTTTCTCTCATGTCCCTTCTGAGAAGAGGACAAAGTTGGATGCCAGAGAAAAGAAGGGAATCCTAGTTGGATACAACGGGGTCTTAAAGGCCTATCGGATCTACATACTAGCACTGAGGAGAGTTGTTGTGAGGAGAGATGTTAGATTCAAGGAGGATAGAGCCTTCCAGAGATCTTGTGAGTTGAAAGACAAAGTTGAGGAGATCCCACAGTTGTAGGATTATACATCACAAGAGACACAACCACATGTGTCTAGTACACCGAGTTCATGGGTGCTCCTCCCTCTGATTAGGTCATCCAAGAACCTGTTTCTCCTGCACAACAAAGCGAAGATGAGGTTAGTTGCTTTCCACTTCAGGATTCTGATGACACCTTGTCCCATGATTCAGGAAATGAAGGAGAAATGGAATCCTCGAAAGAATCAAACCTTCCATGCTGCACAACTAAAGATGAAGGGGTAGTTCTTGAGGATGAAACCATGACACATGTTGAAGACACCCAAGTCTTCAAAACTCCTGCACAAGAAGAAAAAGTAAGTTTCCCTCCTCTCCTAGTTTTTGATAATGCTATACTTTGTGATAAGGAAGATGAGGAGGAGATGAGCAAGAATGCTTCAAACCCCGCATGTTATGATACCGATAATGACATAGATGATAACATTGATGAGTTCATACATGTTGGGAGACGTAGGTGGGATGCAGTCGGTTATGATTTGGATCCCATCTACGACATAGAGAGTCATCTCCAAGTGTTTCCCTTGCAATTATCACAGCAGGCTCTTGACCAGCGGCATCAAGGAGATGAGATTTTTACCGATGCTCCCCAAACACCCAAGGTTGACCAAGTATCATATTTGCCTGATGATTTTCGGTCTTACCTTCAGGTCTTTGATGATTACCCCTCCGAGCACTTAGATTTACCCTATGAAAATGACTATCAACCACCACTGTGCTCAGGTTTTGATGGGGGTAAGAATATTGTTTGCCTAAAGAAGGATTCTCATGACCTTTTTCCCCAACCACCTCTTATTGCATTACCTTGCTGTGTCATTAAAGGTGTAGTTGGAAATTATATCTTTTATATTGAGTTTCCTCTGAAG